>WTSP01020798.1:0-80365 GCA_025331215.1 Actenoides lindsayi | reverse complement strand
GTGTGGGGGGGTGTGTGGGGTGTGTGGTGTGATGAGATTTGTGGCTTTGTAAAAATGTCTAAAAAAAACCGTAATTTCTTTTCCTTAAATTCGTTGAACAAGTTCGTGTTGGCTCCCAGGTTTGCATCTCTAACCTGATTTGATGTATTTTACGTGAAGATTTTCTTGAAAGACAGCACTCGATCTTTGTGGTGTCTGCAGGTGGTCTTCAGTGGGAAGAGCTGATGAAAATTGACTGCATTCTGCAGAAGTCTTAATATGTCATGTTGCTTGAAAGGTGGTTTTTACAGATCATGCTCCTCCCTCTTTATGGAATGGCTTTCAAACCCTTGTATTGATCTTGTTTGTGCCCAGTGCTTTTCCTAGCCTGTGGGGAAATGTAGAACTTGAACAAGCCATGACATCTTAGACAAAGGATGATGACTATGTGCGTGCTGAACAAGAACTTCTTCTATATGCCCTTCTGCTGCAACAGAGTAATAAAACTGGTAGGTGGCAGCAGCAGCAGAAGAAACTCATGTGACTGTGACCTGAGAAACCTCCAGTACTATGAAAAATGGACTGCAAAATATGAACTGAAGTAAGGGGGACGGAGAAGAGAGGCAAGAGTCCATGAGCTGTCCCTTTGAATGGTGAGTCTCATTTACAGAATTCTAACCATCCGAAGGCTAGTACAGGAGACATATTGAGATATCTGATCTGGCCTTTGCTTACCCGATGTCCCAATTCTGATTTAACATTCCAATGTCCTAATTCTGATTTAACATTCCACTTTCCCCACTGCCTCGGTACGGCGTGCTGTGTGCCTTAAAAAAATTCAACTTGACCAAAATTGCCACATCTTAAGACTACTGGAAAATAAGGCTGCAAGGAATTTTTCTCGTTCATCCATTTCTCTGTCCCACAGGGAGATTAGTAATAGTTATGCTATTGATGACCTGTTTGTTTTAACCAAGGAATAAGTGAGGAAGATTCTGCAGTCTTTACCTGTGGAATTTTATTTTATGAAGGTAAAAAGCATCCTTACTGTCAGCCAGTGGTCAGTAGCATGGGCTGAGAGCCCATCTGTGTTTTTTTTTTTCCCCTGTCTGCTATCTAATGCCACTTTTGGGGTGATCATCCTGTATCTTACCTCCTACTTACAGCTCTTTTCTTGAAATGCTCTGGAGTATTGCAGAACAATGCTACTTGGTGATTACAGAAATCACGTGTGTGTATATACATATATTTAACATTTCACATCAAATGTTGATTCCTTTGAATCTAAAGCCTGGTACCCCTTTGAGTGTGGAGAACTTCTATCCTAGTACTGTTAATATGCTTTCCTTTTGTGCAAGGAGCCCAGCTTACAGATGCATGTCATAAGCAAACCAGCTACATGCTGTAATAACACTTCTAGAACTCAGAATTCATGTGGTATGTGATAGCTATTGGAGATTCAGGGGCCACAGCAGGGATTCACCTAGAACAAATAAATAGATTTGACATGAAGTCTAAATCGTATCCTTAAATTCTCTTATGAAGTTTTCTATAGATAAAAGCTTTGAGGCTTTGCCTTCTGTTTCTGAATCCTGCTTAAGTAGTCATGTCAGGAAATTAGAACTGCTAAGTAAAGAAGATAAATTGCTTCTTAGGTTTGTACCTTTGACATGCACAAATGTCTTTACATAACACCTAAGAAAAAATTGTTACAAAAGAATGTTAAAAGATTATTTTATTTTTTTTTAAGTATATATAAGGGGGAGATAAGATATTGATACAGGAAGTAGAAGAGCAAAATGTTCCCCATCAGTTCCAAATTTGGAAGTATTAGGTAAAAGCTCTAAACCAGGAAAAGCCAAAAACCAGCTATGAGTTACTGTGTAATGGTTATTTATAGTGTACCATATAGATTAAATGTAAGATACCTTAGAAACACCATGACAGCAAAGGACAGTATTCTTTACAGAGACTTCATCTGTCTCAAGATAGAAAAAAACGTTCGATGCACCAACAGTTAAAATTATTTTTGAAAGTGGGAGAAAGTGGAAAATGCAAAATATATACTGTTTCTCACTCAATGGCAAACAGCTGGGTGGTTTCAACCACAAATTTTCAGTTGTCTAGACTAGTGGTCTCTAACACTTTTTTTAATTGCAAATCCCTATTGTTAACACACGTCTTGAGCATGCACCCCACTCCGTGTTTAAGTTACATACATGTACTACTAGGTACATTATAAGACATACACGAAACCAGAAATGAAAAAAGGATGAGATAAAGATGGAAAACCTTTAAAAATGGATCTCCCTGTATTTATGAGTGGTGCAAAAAAGTATTTTCTTCCTGCAGCCTTCGGCTTGTCTTGTGTACCCCTCTAAGGAGTGTGCACTTTGCTGTGGAGAACACTGATCTAGGCATCATCAAAGAATTACAGCTGCACACATCATTGATAGGTTCCATCATAACGACACCTCTGCTTTAAGTAAGTCTCCTACGAGAGATTGAAATGCTGACCTCTAGCAGAATGATTTTCTGAAAACAAAGTACAAGAGGAGAGAACAGCAGGATATGGAAGCACTGATGGAAAGGTCTGGCGTAGAGAAGTTTGACTCTGGATCAGTTGAAAATGTGGAGAAACGTGTCCCAGGTGGATTGGGGGGAAAAAAATAATGTGGTCAGAATATACTCCAATATGCAGAACACAGCAGTAGATTCTGTACTTTTGTAGATGTTCCTACTTCACTTGCAGCTAAGTATTTGATGAATTCCACATTCTCTTTCCTGTCGTTATCTGGGGTAGCCACACTAAAACCAGGAACAATGCTTACATATGGGAACTAAGGTGGATGTGTGTTTTTGATATCCAGGCAACTAAATAGTCTTCAGTGCACGTCAGATACCACTTAGGACTATGGGCAACTGGTGTGCTTTTCTCAGTAGGTTCTCACTTTTACTACAGCCTTTGTAAGTGTTATGTGGACTACAGGCTGGAAATGTATGTGCAAAGTGAAAAAGTGTTTTGGTTGGGGATTGGAAAAGAGTTTTATTAATTATAATGATGAGCAATGTCTGTGTGCAAGATGAAGCTCATGCAGAAAGTTTTTAACATCCAGTCAGACTGGAGATATGAAAGAAAGTGAATTCTGGTGGTAGAGGCAAAGGAGTCTGAAGCATATGCCAGTCTGTCAGATGAGAGGGAGATGTGCAGTAAACCAGCTTTTGCTGACCTGGAGCATTCATAACTTTTTGTGGTAAGGAAGAATCTCACCAGCCTTTCTGTACATAACACATGCTAGCCTTCAGGAACTGTATATCAAAGAGGAGAGCTGAAAGTCAATATGGAGCTGTTGACATGGAAACTTTCAGGCTATCTGGAAACTGGCTGTAGCATTTGCCCGCTAGAATGGATGGTCATGTGGATTAAAAATGTTACTGCAGTGAGTTTACATCACCGTACTTGGGAAGAACAGCAGTCATCTGGCCCTGAACATGTGGTATTTGCTCAGGTACACATGTAACCTTTTGCTCCTCAGCATAGTAAGGGGTAGAGGCATGGAAATGTGTGTAAGCCTTTTCAATGAGTATGAGGACCATTGTAGGTGACTCAGTCAGCTGTTCAGGAAACATTTTTCTGCAAGCAAGAATTCAGAGTACTCTCCCAGATCATCCATGTTCACACATATGGCTGTTGATACAGAATAGTTTTTGGTTTGGTTGGGTTTTTTTTGTTGTTCTTCTAGATTTGATGTAGCAAAGCATCCTCTTCTCTACAACTTTGATGTGGTAGAGATTTGAAGAAGTCAGAATCTTTTCCATTTTTATCATAAGACTTCTGCGGGCAGGGAAGGGATGCTGTGTATGCAAAGTGAGGAATGGGTAGGTTCCTCATGCTGACTGAACAGTGGATTATGGATTAGAGGTTAACCTTTGCATTGTACTTAAGATAGGCATTTTCAAGGTATTTCTGAATCCCCCTTTTGTTCCATTTAGAACAAGTGTTGTTAGAATATACAGAGTCTGCATAGTAATATGTCAGCATATTAAGCTCTGCCAAATGTGTGTGGGGGAAGGGGTCATAAAAGATAAATATTGATTTGAGTCTGTTAAATCTACTTCTTATTTGGAGGAAATTTGGTATATGTAGCTGCATATAGTACTCTGTCGTAGTGTTAACAGGGTTTTTTTTTGTCTGGGAGGGAGGAAAAGCATTTTGGGGAGTTAATATGGCATTCTGTTGTTCCTTTCTATAGGAAGCAGAATGGTTACTGGAAAAAGCAGTCAAAATGCATAGGAACTACACAACTGGTTCTGTCCAAAGTCTGGTGTCAATTGAGTGCTCCCTGATGCTGCAGGGGAGGAGGCGTTCTGGTCTAGCTTTTCATCAGAGGAGACAAAAGCAACATCTGTGGAATGATTTTGAAAGTGTGCATTAAATGACATCATCTGTTGCCCTTTCTCTTTGCTTCCAGAACTCCTCGATGTGCTTCTGTGCACGTATCTTTTGGCTGCTGCAGTGCCTCTGGTGTGCAGGGCTGAGGTCAGTTGAACGGAGGGAATAGGCACGGGATGCTCTCTAACTGAGAACAGTCAGCTGTGCTAATCTGGGCCTTGAGCAGAGAAGGGCAGAGATTTAAAGCCTAACACAGATTTTTTTTTTTTTTTTAGTTCTGTATATTTTTATTGCAATACATGTGGTAGTAGCAGAAGTATTTGTCAGTAGCATCTTGTGTAGCTGTCACTAGAAAGTGCAGTTGATTTTACATGACAGTGAATGTAAAAATTTTCCTTTTTGAATGCTTTGTATTTTCATCGAGTATAGATACTGTATTCTGTTAATCTGTGGTTGGTTTGAGGATGACAGAACACTGGAACAGACTGCCCAGGGAGGTTGTGGAGTGATCTTCTCTGGAGACATCCAAAACCCACCGGGACGTGTTCCTGTGTGACCTACTCTAGGTGTTCCTGCTCTGGCAGGGGGGTTGGACTAGATGAGCTTTCGAGGTCTCTTCCATCCCCTGACATGTCTGTGATTCTGTGATACTATATGCAGTTTTCCAAATTGGGACTGAATTTTTGTCTTAGAAAAATTGTAGTATAAATGAGGTATTTTAATACAGGAATGGAAAAGAAATTGAGTTTTATTAGATGTCATTGGATTTTTTTTCCAATACAGTGTTGTCATTAGAAAAAAAATAGTTTATCACATTCATAAATTTTCAGTGTTATATTTTAATTTCCAGAACTTACTGGGATGATCCCTCTTGTACAAAGTAGCATTTGTTATTAGAGAGGGAGGCAGAATCCATGTTGGCCAGTAACTTAGTTATTGCTGCCTCTTTGGCCAGTAACGCATTTTTTCTCTATGCAGTTTTCTTATTTATTAAGCTTCCTTGATCCTTAGTTTCTGTGTGGTGAAATATTTACATTCTGAGGAGAAAAGAACTGGACAGGTGACAGCTGTGCTCAGTGTTACATGGTCTAAAGAGGAAGGTTCCATGAAGCGGAGAGAGAAGACTGAGCAGTAGCTGTTTATACAGGTATCCTTTCAGTTCTGTCTTATCAGTGTAGTGTGAGGCTGGGAGTCACAGAATCACAGAATCATCAAGGTTGGAAAAGACCTCCAAGATCATCGAGTCCAACTATCCATCTAACACTGTATCAACCACGACACTATTACAACTGCTGCACCATGTCCTGAAGTGCCATGTCTACACGTTTTTTGAACACCTCCAGGTAGGTGACTCCACCCCCTCCCTGGGCAGTCTGTTCCAATGCCTAATGACTCTTTCAGTACAGCAGTTTTTCCTAATGTCCTACCTAAACCTGCCCTGGTGCAACTTAAGCCCATTACCCCTCATCCTATCGCTAGTTACTTGGGAGAAGAGACCACCGCCCACCTCACTACAACCTCCTTTCTTTAGAAAGCAAGAAGGTCTCCCCTCAGCCTCCTTTTCTTCAGACTAAACAACTCCAGTTCCCTCAGCCACTCCTCAGAGGACTTGTTTTCCAGATCCCTCACCAGCTTTGCTGCCCTTCTCTGGACCTGCTCCAGCACCTCAATGTCCTTCTTACACAGCAGTGCCCAAAACTGAACATGCTCCTCGAGGTGTGGCCTCACCAGTGCCAAGTACAGGAGCATGATCACTTTCCTACTCCTGCTGGCCTCGTTCTTTCTGATACAGGCAACGATGGTGTTGGTCTTCTTGGCCACCTGGGCACGTGCTGGTTCCAGAACAGTCAAGGTGACTGTTGCAGCTTTACCATGAGGAATGGTAGCGTCATATTGACCGTGCAACTCTAAATGCTGTTTACAAGGTGTGGTTTGCCCAAGGGTGCATGTGCATTTTCTCTTCCTCGCTACTGCTGTGCAAAGCACTGTCTGCTAGTATTTATTATTCTCTGAATTCTATCTGCTGTTGTGTATTAAGCCTGAAGCTTGTTTTCTTGTGGGTTTCAGAAGGAAACTTGGTATGCCTACCAAGTGTGTGGATTTTCCTACCCATGGAACAAACACAAGGCCAACAGAAACACCATAAATGTTACTGTTACTGTCCCCACCCATCCTTACAACAGTGTATGGGAGGAGTAGCACAGATCTAATGTGATGTAGGGATGTTATGTCCGTGCCCGAATGGAAATGTTTGTTTACCGGAGTACAAGTGCTGAAGCTTTATTGGTGAGAAACTGCAGCCTCTTTCTGCCTAGTTCTGACTTTGCTAAACTTTTACACGTTTTTTTCCTTCACATGAAATATTTCCACAGGAATGTAATGCTTGTGAAAGATGCTGGATCAGCTGTTGCAGAGATTGAACTCCTCTACCCGCAGGAAAGGTAACAGGAACTAGATTTTACCTTTAGAACACAGCCTTTGCTGCTTCTCACTTCTTGACCTGGAAGGTCCTTTTCCAAGGTCAGGAGTTGGGTACCCATGACTCAGTCCTTGGTGCACCTGTAATGCAGTTACCAAGGAAGAGATATAGATGCCAGTTAGAGATCTTTTTACATGACGTCTGCTTGAATTTCTGATACTAATGTATTTTGGAAAAAGACTAACTTGTTCAATGGTTTGTTTCTCTAGGTTTTTCTACACCAGCAGGAGGTGTTCTCTTCCCTCGTACGGGGACACATCTCTTGATAATGTCCCTTTCACAGTGAAGGGAGGAAAGGATGGACCAGCAGCAATGTAGAACGGGGCGACACCCATGTTTGGGGTTAACAGTCATCGTGAACACTGTCCTACCAACATGGAGAGCTGAATAAAAGAGTTGAATTCTAATTAATGAGTGTGAGGTTCTTTTTGGTATCTTCTGCACCAACTGCCCTTTTCTTTAAGTTTTGGTTAACTTCAGAAATCTAATGATCTTTGTATAAGAGCTGCAGTTAAGCCAGAAAATGAAAATCTGTTGGATACTCTTCATCATAGTAGCCTTTTTTCTTCTCCAGTAATTAATTCCTGAGAATTCTAAAATGCTTTATATTAACATGAATAATCTTCTTGAATGCCTTTGAAACCTCTGCATTAGGCCTTTGGTTTTTGTCAGTCATGTTATGAGTTCATGTAAATCACTGAGAATAACAAGTCTCAGAAGGAAAATCATACTGTTACCTGTGGTGACTGCTAGAGAGAAACAGAACTGCAACTCTGTTAACCTATCAAAGATTCTGTAAGCTGTTAGATAATATGCCTTTGGATTTCGAGGCCACAGTAGCAGGGCTTGTTAATAAACATGGTCATGTAAACTCTTATCTGCTGGAAAGCAGCTCCATGGAGAAGGACCCTGGAGTCCTGATGGGCAATAAGTTATCCATGGAACAGCAGTGCCAAGAAGGCCATTGGTATCCTGGGGTCCATAAAGATGAGTGTGTCCAGCAGGTCCAAGGAGGTTCTACTCTGCCCTAGGGAGACTACCTCTGGAATATTGTGTCCAGTTCTGGACTTCCCAGTTCAGAGAGACAAGGAAATACGAGAGAGAGTCCAACAGAGACTCTGAGGATGGTTAAGGGACTGGAACACCTCTCTTAAGAGAAAAGGCTGTTTAGTCTGGAGAAGACTGAGAGGGGAACTTATCAAAGTTTACAAATACCTGAAGGGTGGCTGTGAATTAGAAGGGGCCAGTCTCTTTTCAATGGTGCCCCATGATAGGATGAGGGGTAACAGACACAAACTGGAACACGGGAAGTTCCACCTCAACATGAGGAAAAACTTCTTTCCTGTGAGGGTGACAGAGCCTGGAACAGGCTGCCCAGAGAGGTTGTGGAGTCTTCTCTGGAGACTTTCAAAACCTGCCTGGATCTGTTCCTGTGTGGCCTGCCCTGGGTGATCCTGGTCTGGCAGGGCTGTTGGACTTGATGATCTCCAGAGGTGCCTTCCACCCCCTACCATTCTATGGTTGATTCTATGAATCTATACTGTTTCCAAAAAGAGCTAATTTTTAAAACAGTAGGTTATAGATCCTGCACATACCTCTTTTGGTTTGTTATTGAAACACTGTCAAGAGTTAGACATGTACTGATGCTATCTCTATCATGTGCTTACTTGAAATATTTAGTAAAAAAAGTGATGTAAAAAAAAGGGAAGCAAGATAGTGAGTTGGTAAATTATCAATAAACACCTCCTATTCTTGCCAAGGTAGAATGTTCAGTGTCTTTGCATTCTTCTGTCCTTGAGCTCCTAGCTAAATCTTTTAGAGGGCTGTGATAATACATTATAAAGCTTGAGTAAATTAAATTTGAGAACACAGACTTGGTGAAATTGAAGTGGAAAATGGAGTCAAATGTAAAACCTTTAGCTAACTGGTAATTGCAGTTTGGTTTTGGTTGATCTGCAAATCTGTGTCTCTCACCATGCCTCTGATAGTGCTCAGGTCCTTCTGTAAGCAGGCAGAATGTCTGCCTGTGCAGGCTTGTGGCCTTTTCATCTCTTGATAAAACCACTGAACCATTGAAATTAGGAGTTGAGTACTCGGGAGTATGCTGATGTCTATAGTAATGCTTTTCTATCATTTTCCTTAATACTCAATGTTCTAGAGGTAGAACAGCTGAGGGCCTTCCAAATTTGTTCTTGGTTTTACGTATCCCATCTTGCTAAACTAGTTCCAGGTCCCTATTTGTGTTTAATTTCCCTTTTATTTTCTTTGTGGATGTTCAGCAATGTTCTGCTGGTTCTACTGGCTAACATCCACAGATTAGCTCCTCCTGCCTTTGTAGTCCAGAATGCCTTATTTTCCCCTTTTTTTTTTTTCTTTCTCTTTTTTTTGTCTTTCTCTTTTTTCTGTGCTTTTTTCACATGTTTGTTTGGGGTTTTTTTGCTTTTTTTTTTTCCTTTTCCATGCTTTTTAAAATTTTCTTCCTTTTCCTTTTTTTTTCCCTTCTGTCTGTCTGGTTTTTTTTCTCCCTTCTTCTTTTTTTTTTCCCCTCAAATGCTTCTGCCTGCCTCTTGTAGGAAAAGATCTGCTGTTGCTTCTGCTCAACCACTAGCCCCATTTGTTCTTGACCTTATCCCAGGTACACACAGAGTAGCTTGAGACTATTTCTTACTCTGCATCTATTATATATAAGCGTTCTGTGGTGTTTGTGTAAATTACCCTGACTGTGTGTTTTCTTTTTTAGGGGGAGAAGGACAGTTTTTTGTTACTACAAATTTATTATTTTTTTTTTGGCATTTCACAGCCCCAAATATGTTAGAAGTTAACTAGAAAGAAGTTAATGAAAGTGAGATACCTAGTTTCACTGTAATGTCTCGGAGAATTAGTCAGCAAATTGCAGTCCTGAGATCAATATTTCCCTGGCTCTTGCACTCATTTAGCTATCCTTGATGGGAGGGATGGTCTCCTTGCAATCCATCTCTTCATTTACCTCACTCTGCGGCTCCAATTGAAGAGCTGTGGTCAGGAAGGTGTTAGTAACGTGCTAAGTTTGCTTTGCTTTGTCTTTGTTTTGTTCCTTTGAATTTGTCTTTTGAATGTGTGTACTGGGTAATGGGATAATCAATAGTAGTAACTGGAGATTCACAATGCAGTACAATCTTGATATTATTATTTGTACAGTATAATGAAAACAGTGATAATAGGTCTGTAGTGATAATATTGACCTGTGCTGTACTATTTAGGGAAATCTGGTATGAACAGTTTCTCTTCCACTTCTGTGTTTCCTCCTAATTGGAATTTTGCTTTTGTGCTGCCTACAGAAATGGAGTACTTGTAAAACTCTGGCTTGCTTAGCGTAAAGAGATTGTGGGGTGGAGTATATTTCTTTTGAGGCCAAGCTGGGACAGAGATTGTAATTTTGTTTAGTAGAAGGTCTGGAAATGTCTGTAACTTGGCTGGCCTGCGTTCCCAGTTGTGCATGATGTAAACAGACAGCTGTGCTTTGACTGCTGCCCTGATTGGGTCACTTCCCTTATTTTTGTCCTTATCACCTTGGTTCCTTCTCCAACCTGCTTTTTCCCCTGTCCGAACAACTTGGTTTATCACTCCAGGTGGCCTATAAAATCTAGGTATCTGCTCGGAACCAGACATTGCATCACCTTTTATGCCACTTTCGTCCTGTGATGTCATCATTTCAGTGTTTTTCCAGACATGCTATTTTGGGGGTCTTCCTCTGTTGAGATGGCAACGTTGCTGAGAAAGGAGAGCATGCAATGCAATAATGAAGTTGCTTTAGAAGCCTCAAGGGTGGAATCCGTGGGAGGGAGACTGCTGCTCTGTGCTTCTCTTGGTGCATGGGCTAAGAAGGAAAGAATAAGCTAGGAAATGAAGCCGTAGACGGTTTATTGGCTTATGCACTTTATCTCAACCACTGAAGCATACCAATGTTTAAGATAAACAGCCCTTTTCCCTGCCTGTGTTGGTGAGATCAGTGATTGCTGTGTCAGTGCTGCTGTGCTCTTTCTGGCTTTGCAAGCGCCTGGTACTGGGATTCAGGCAAGTTCTTTGGTCTCCTGTGTGTTTGTCCTGATCTGCTGTGGATCTACTCTCTCAGTTTATGGAGGGGAGATGAGTGAGTAATGCTGGGCTCCAATATTTTCACGCACTAGGAAGGGTTTCTGTCAGAAGTGGAGTTACAAGTGCTCCATGTTTTTCTTCAGCTTTTTAAAGAAGTCTTTATATTTTGTGACAGTGCTTCTGAAGATTGCTAATGAAGGAAGAAATCTTCCATCTAGTTCTACTCATCTTTTGCTTCCTAGCGAGTGCATATAGCAGCTGTCAGAGCTGTCTGTGGCATCACTTGCTGTTGCTTCCTTACAGCCCTTGAGGTCCAGGATGAAGAAGTACAGAAGAATGCAGTGGTGAGCTTCCAAGAGAAAAGAATGGGATGTTGCTTTCTAGTATTCCTGATACCCATCCATGTTCAGCTGCTTCGTGATGACAACGCTTGTCTCTGTAAGAATATGAGACAGGAGGAACCAGGGAACAAAGGGGCAGAATCCTTTCTAGCTGTGATAGGTCACTAATGGAGCAGAGTGGTGGAGGAGGGTCAGGGTGGAGAGTTTGGGGATTTTTGAGCAATAAAGGACCAACCTTGACAGTTTTCTGGTCCCTTATTTCCAGTGCTGTGTTACAGAAAAGAATATCCCTTTAGTCTTCTCCATGACATCACTCTGCACAGCTGTCTGTGGTCCTGTTTAAAAGGTAAGACTTGGGGAAAAACTCTTATTCTCTACAGTCTGAATCCTTTCATGGCTTGGATTGAGGATTTTTTTGCCTTAGCCCAGTCTTAGCGATAGCTCACATATTTTGAAAACAGCTGAATTTGTGAGCATGGAATGGAAATGAAAAATTCCATCCCAGTTACGAGACTTCACGCTGGAACAAGCAAACCTTGACATGAGAGAAGGAAAAAAATACTGTTTTCAAGTACCTAAGTTTCCAGATTCCGTTACGGGGGTGTGTGTAACTTTTCTGTTAAAACACCCCTGGCTCTGATTTCATCAGTTGCCTCATCAAGACAATTTGCTTGAATGGGAGATGCTAAAGGAGGGATTACTGCCTTGGTTACGTGCAGCTGACTCTGCTTGGTGGAGTGATGCCATCAGCAGGAGGATGCGAGGGCTTTCTAAAGATGCTTGCTTCTCTAAACTCTGTTCCATTGCTCTACTGAGAGCCCATTTTGCAGAGCGATGTGATTGCTGTTATTACAAAAGCTCAACCATAGTTCTTAACTGTTGCAGGTTCCTTTTTTTTGCAACTGAGCGAAGGTCTTGTGGCTTTTCCTACAAGACTGGCCATTAATTTCAAAAATCCACATGCGATCTTGCCTAAAAGGTTGTGGGGGAAGCACCAAATGGAATCTTTCTCCTCAGTTTTAACGAGGTGTGGTTAATATCCCTTTGGGTAAGGCTTTTGTATCATCACTAGTATGGAGCTCCTGCTGGTTTTTACCCCATCTGAGTTAGCTGCACAGAGATGAAAGAGGCATTGAACGTGTGGTGTTCAAGACTGTGCAAAAAGATGAGCCTACTCTGGAAGGCATATGCAGTCAAAGCAGGTGACAAGGTAGAAGGGCACGGGGAAACAGCATGTCAAAAATCAGCAGTTGGAACACATCTGTGATGCAGTGACAGCTGCCCATTCTGCTCTATTCCATCATTGGATGGAAAGAGATTAAAAGCTACCAAGATTCTGTATGCTGGCCGACTCCTCTAATTCGCATGCATCCTGGTTTTCACCCTGAATATGTGGAATTACTCTCGGAGGATGTGGACACAAGAATTTAAGGACACTATGCAGACCTACTTTTGATGGGTCCAAGACTCAAAAATTCACATCAAGTTCTCTGCATGTGGTGGCACCGAGCTCTTCTGCATGGAGGGAGCAGGAATACGGTAAGAGTCGGGGGAATGCATTTATGATGGTCTGTGGGAGATGAAGTGTTTAATTTCATCAGTGCCTTCTGACTTCAGAGCAAAAAGAAGTTGCTCAAAACTTCTGGGATGAGGCTATAGCTGACCTTGAATGTGGGGGAGGGAAAGAAAAGAACGTGTTCCTAAGGCAGCCAAAGCTTGCAGAACGACTGCTCATAGCCATCAAAGTTTAATTAAATTTCATCTTTTTCCCTTAGCTGAAAGGACTGGTGTTTAATATCACTAGTTATCACTTCATTCAGCATCCCTTGGAGCAGAGCACACTATGTTGCGTTGTTTTGTTTGTATAAAGTTGGCTAGCAGGTCATAGCAAGTGTGTTTGCTGTGGTTGCCTGGAGGAGTTCAGCATCTTTTAATTACCTGTTCTCAGAACTCCTTTTAACAGATCTAACCCTTAGGAGCTCAAACAGCATGTATGAGATGCAGGCTGGCTTGAAAAGTGTTTGGAAGCAGATGTTGTGAGCCCCAGAGTGGTACAGGGCTTTCAGAGAGGTGAAATTCATGCTCGTACATAGCCTGGCCTCTTGGAAGCTTTTTCTACAACTCCTACTTTCCTCGCTTGTTTTAGAAGCCTTCCCAGTGTCTTGGTTACATGCTGTCTGAGCACACCTCCTTAAGGCAGCAGTGCTCTCCTCTCACTGAACTTGTGATAAAATCTAACCTAATACTGCACTTCTATGTGGAAATGTTGTGGGTCATCAGTGTTCAGAACAGGAAAACATTGAACAGGTACATGTAAGGTGCTCTTAGAGCTTGCCAGTTATGCCCCTTCATTCTCTTTCTTCTGTCCAGAAGTGATTTTTGTCACACGCACCTAGTGCCGACAACAACTGCTGTTTAAATGACATCTTCCAAGGTGAAAGGTGTAAATACCAGCATCCAGAAGTCACTTTTAACTGCTGGATTCGGATCATCATTTTGCCAAGTGCACTTTGGACCCATTAACTTCGTGGAGATTAGGAAACCGCTTATAACCTGGAAAAAAAAAAATTCAAGATGCCTGAGTCAGATTAACAGATACAACTCAGAGATCACTATTTCTGCCAGCTTACATTGTAAAATACAAGACAACATATCCCATCGCATCTCAGTGGGTCTGATTTATCCATGGGTCAATCAGTCAGTGTCAATGGATCTGGTGGGTAAAAAACGTCTTCAAAAGGTTACGTTTTCTTGAGGCTGTGTTTCCCTCTGCTGGCATGTAGTTAATACTGTCTTCTCCACTGACCAAATAGGGCATATTAATAAAAAATAAGAAGAAAACAGCAACAGTGCTCAGGAGTGAGCCAGTCTACTGAGTAAAGCTGGCTCTGCTTTGAGCAGAACGTTGGACTAGAATGACTTGCTAGTTTTTCTGAGTGTGATACGTGTGCTGCCGTTTTTGCAGGGGGCAAGTTAGACTGGAAAGGCAAAAGGATGATTTTTCAGAGTCTGCTGTTTTTCTTCCCCTAGAGTGACGAGTAATACTTTGGTAACCCTCAAACTAATAATATTTTTGAAAATTCATGCTGCTGTCTGGCAGGATTAGCTAATCTAAGCTACATGGAAACGTATAAAATTCATCTGAACGTTTGTTGTGCTGCATGTTAAGATTTAAAAAAAATAAATAAATTACGAGTAGCACTGATTTTAGGTCCAGTTTACCAGTTTCCATTTGTAAAACTGCTATAGATTTGGAAAAAAAAAAAAGAGGAAGATTGAAACTAAGGCTTTGGGTCGTGTAGAAACTGAGGTGTATGGCTTTGCAAGCGAGTACTGGTTTCCTGAAATTCAGGTGCAGTTTATGCACGTGTAGTTACGTTTACATGAGTAGAAGCTAAAACCATACTTAAGACCTTCCTTACAATAGCAATAGTTAATAACCAGGATGTCCTCATGTAAAATTGTTAGATTACAGTCTGAATTGACCACATAAAGTCTTTGTTGTTCAAGTTGCTCATAAGGAATTTAAAAATGTATTTTTTTCCCTACCTTGCTTTTATTACTTAGATTTTCATGCCTGTAGTAGCAGTATTTCTTGGGGCTGTATTGCATATGCAAATTTAAAAGCTGTTCCTTTTCTTCATACGATTGCACTGTACTCAGAAGAGGAAATGTGTAGCTGCAAAAATCTGTAGAAATCTATTTCAAAGCATTTTGGAATACCAGAGCAGTTTTAAGTACAGTGCAGATGTCAAGCTCTTACAGCTTCCATGCTAGAAGATGTATTCAATGTGTGTATATGTCTTAGATGAAATTGTAGATTGTATATCTAGCAGAGACTCTGGAAGAGTCATGCCTAATGTCTGTGATGTTCAAAGCAGTGAAGTTAAGCTGATGAAAGCTGATGCTTGTTATCTAAAGTTCTGTTAATGACCAGAACGTGCTGTGTTGAGCATGTTGGTATCTGTCTTACTAGGACTGGAGTATAAGATTTGCAGACAGTCCCTTGTGCGTCTCGGCAACATTGAACTCAAGCCCAAGTGTGGTAGTCATGGCCTCTCATTCCAAAATTGCCTGATGGTGGAGCAAGGAGAAAGGGTGTTTCTTCCTTTCAAGGTGCTGAGAACCTTCCTCTCTATTTCTTAAAGTATCTATCCTATCAAGGTATAGGCAAGTGGAATGGGGAAGCCTTGCAAAAGTCTTCCTGTTGAATCTACAGCTGCATGAAGAGAGGAAATGTAAGACTCTGAGCTAAAGAAGGAGGTAATAAGAGGAGTCCTGACTGCATGCTAGGGTGAGAATACGTTCTTGGTGTGAGTGGTGAAGGCCTGAATTTTTCTGAAGTCCTCTTAAAATGTCCTCCTTAACGTAGGAGTTAGGGAGTCAAGCTCTCTGGTGTAACATATCTTGGGTATGTTGCTGCACACTTGCTAATTATCTCCATGGAGGTTGGCTCTTCAGGTTGATTGCTCATGGGAGATTCCTTTTGCCTTTTCTGTCAGAGTGTGTTCTCCAAGTCATTTGTTGCTAGCTGAGATAATGGCCACAACAGCCATAGAAAGTGTTCTGAATTATGAGCAAGGAGAAGGTTTGAGAAATGGTATGCACTCCTTGGAGGAACCAGGTCCTTGAAAAAGTAATCTCAATATGATTTTTCATGTTGCTTGCACTCTAGGGAGAAGAAGCTTTTTAGAGACAGTCCCTTCAAGACCATGGGGTCTTAGATTTCAGAGCCGTAAGGACCCTTCCTTCTCTCTCTCAGCCATCTGAAAGATTTCAGATAGTAGGATTGATAATAGGCAAGTTGATCAAGGTTCAGCAGAAATGAAAAGACCAGTTCTGTGGGATATCTAGCAACTTGCATGTTTGTGATAGCTTGCTTAGTCATTCTTTAGACGGTTTTAGATGTTGGTGAAGCCAGAATATTAACAGTGCCAGTCTGCTGGTAAGAGTCTAAAAAATCTTTCTTATCCTTTTTGAGGTGGAAAGAATAGAAAAATCTTTACCTGCTAAGAGTACTAGACCCTGCTAAGAGTACTAGACCCTACTAATCCTGCAGTCACATCATTTGCTGATACACGGAGTGTGATCAGATTTCAAACTTCATGTAGGTGTTTGAGGACTGAAAGCTGTTCTGTCTGTTGTGTGAATCTTTATTTGGATTTTGAAAAGAAACACTTTTTTTTGTGTCAGAGCCTAGGCTCTCTAACGGCCTTAAGCAAGCAAGGGGAGTGAAACCATTTGTGTTAGAAAGCTAACACAGCTTGAGAACTAAGCATTCCGAGTCAAGTAGATTAACTGGCTATGCATCCTTGCAGGGAGGGTAAGCAGTTGCAAGACTTATCTGAGCAAGAGAGCCTGCATTTTCCACAGATGATCTCTCCAGATATATTTCGATCTTCAGCTTAAGGCTGATTTTATTAAGTTCAGCAATAGTACAGCCTGAGATTAATTTGAGATAATTTTCAGAGTGGGTCCTAAAGCTATCGATAATACCCCAAGTATTCCATAGATATTTATTCCTGTGGTGGACCTCCTTGTGACCAAAGGCAATGCAAATTGGCTTCCTTTTGTTCTCAAGAGCAGAACAGCTCAATATTGATAGCAAATACTTCAGAGGTTTTCTTAGCTGCTACACGCCATCTCTCAGAATTCGTGGACTTCGGGGAAAGAGTAGAAAAGACATTGCTCAGATAATGGTATTCATTTCAGCTTAACCCTGGTGGCTCTGTTTTATATTCACTGTCCACACGATCACCAGAAGTCAGTCCTGCCGTCCCCAGTGATGGGATGTTGCAGGATTTAGGATTAGTGTTCCACTGAGATGAGTATTCCTCAGCTCATGGTGTGGAGCATCTCGGGACAACATCTATGGAAACAGATTCTTATACAGGTACTTAGAGGATGCCTCTGCAAAGCTGTTCTGTGCCAGAACTTACGCTGTTAGGTGGAAATATTTTTCAAAGCTGAAAAGAAAGGCTCTCGGACAATCTTCAATTTTTTGTTACTCTGGAGTGCGTGTCATTGTTAGAACCTATTTTGTGATAGGAGAGAGGTACGTTCTGCAGCAATATTTGCCTGCAAGTTACAGTACGATTCCATCTTCTCAGACCAAATCTTTATTGTCTAGCCAGGAAGACTGCATCACTGTAGGACTTCAGGTATTTCAGTGCTTGACACAACCGTTGTATGAACCACTATTTTCTTCTTCAGCCTGTTACTTATCAGTGAAGGTGACTTGTTAGTGGCTATTATTTCATCTTACAAAGACAAGCTATATGTAAGTCCTCCCAGTCAAAGTACTCCATTCAAAGCCATGAAACATCATCCCACATTTATCTAAAAAATTAGTTCTAGACTTTCAAGCCCTTTCAAGACCTTTCAAGCCTCTGCTTTTAACGTGTTGGGGTATTGTTGTTGTTTCTTTGTTTGGTTGGGTTTGGTTTTGTTGGGGTTTTTTTGGTGGTGGTGGTGGTTGTTTTGTTTAGTTCTGAGGAACCTGATCATCCTGAAATGAAGCAAAACTGTCCCATCAATGTGAACAGATATTCTAAGCCCAAAGAGTCAACAGAATGAGATCCCTTAGCATATTCCTTGATTATACTTTCTTCTGAGAATCTGGATCAGAGGCTAACAAAATGGATTGCACATCCAGTTGGAATGGCCCATGGATAACGAAGCTGAATCTTCCACAGCATGGCCCCCAAGGTAATTTAAACTGCTACAAACTTTTACCAACTGGTTGTAGGGAGGGTGTTATGCAGATGAACTCCCAGCTCAGTCCAGGCTGTTAGGTAATTACTCGAAGTGGGATCTACAGAAAAAAAGTGGGCGTTGACTTCAAAGACTCATTAGTGTCTATTACTATTTTTCTGCAAGTGGAAATCCTATGACCCATCCTTGTTATTTTAGCATTGAGATTCTAGAGAAAGAATAAAATGAGTGAAGACAGAAAGGGTTATTCTACTCTTTATTGCTTGGGAGCAGAACACAAGAGCGTGTTCAATATATACATTATCCTTGTTGCAGGCAGCTGCAGAAATCTTTCCAACCTACTGCGTGTGTGACTCTTGTGCATATGCATATGCTCAAGGTGTACTTGAACATTCAGGCAATACCTCTTAGAGTGATCATTTTCCTATTCCCACCATTTTCCAGGCTGAGAGGTCTCCCATAACCTACCTTGTTCTCCACCTTTCAGTGGTTTTACCTTTCTTTGCTTCTGAACATATCTATACTTCTCAATAATATGGGCAATATTTCCTTAAGTTCCCATGGGAGTGAGTTATAAGGAAGGATCAATAGAAACTGGTGCCGTTATAATCCAACGTGACAGATGTGGCAAAGGCGACAGTGACCGTGACCTGCTTCAATCCTCAGTATTGATTTTTTGGTGGCATGGATCTTGGGCAGAAGTAACAACCCAGCATGTGTATGGACTCAGAAGAATTCGAAATTGAACTTCCAGCGTTCTGCTTGCTTTCTGCCAAGCAGATCTGAAGTGGAGGTAGAGGAGAGGGTAGGAAATACAGAGTAAAACAGAGAGTGAGAAAATAAGAATCAAGGAAAAAAGATGAGGAAAGAACAGAATATATAGATTACACTGTAAGTGAAACATCTTGTTTAATTGCTTTCTGTCTATCATGAAACACATGAATATCTTTGAGTAGAACCCACTTTCTTTTCATCCATATGTGAGAGAGACTACGTTGTCTCAAACGTCTTAAAAAAGCTTCAGGCTAGGGTCTACTTCTCAAAGAATGAACTGGCAGTTTCTTAACATCTTATTCTTTTATTGTACCTACCAATATTGCTAGGAAGTCTTACCATTAAATAGGATTTCTTTATATTCAGTCTGAATTTGCCATCATCCGTCAGTTTTACCTACTCTACCTCTCCAGTTTCACTCAGCATCTTTCTGCTGCCTTGATCTTAACGACTTTGGTACAGTTTCTAGGTTGTGATTCTGCTTCCTTCTGTTGAAATTCATGCTCTTTTTAGAAAGGTGAAATCATGTCAAGGCAAATAAAAGCCAAGTGGATTATAAATAGGCCTAATACTTATCTCCCTCTCTCTGGCCTTTCTGACTTCCTTTTGTTTGTGTTCCCCGCTGTACTGCCCCACCTCAAACTGGGAATCCTCAAGCAGATCTGCCAGAGCAGGTCGCATTGTCAAAATAAATGACAGCGGGGCACGTGGCTTCAGAACATCTCTAGCTTCCTAGGAGTCTGAATGCCATGTCCAGGTATGCAAGTTGACAAAAGGCAGATCGTTGAAGCTGGACAGACGTTTCCAGGTATTTTGCAGAAGAGCCAAGGATGTCAAGAGACACACTGGGGGAGTAGTGGGGGAACAGCACACCGGGGAAGAGCCAACAACCATTTTCAGAGCGTCGGCTTGTGTTTGGCTGAGAGGATGAAGGGATAGTAGTTGAGAAGTGACCAGAAGGTCTTACGTAGTTATTTGGAAGCTTTTAAAATAGTTACTAACTTTAAAAAAAAAAAGTGTTTTGTCTTCCTGCAAGTTTTGCAGTAAGAATGCAGAATTTTATATTGCAAAAGTATAGGCCTAAGAGCAGGCCTGTGTTTTAGTGACCTTTGGTAATCCCCACAGTGGAATGCACGGCTCTCTAAGGGCCAGCAGGGAGAGGCTGAAATTCACTTGTTTTGAAGGTGGAAAAGGGATTCTTCCATTACGGGATGCGGGTTTAGAAGTTGAGTTTCCCATCTCTGCTTGGGTACCAGGTTGATTCCATGGGACGGTACGTCCTGTGTGCCTCCATTCCTTTGTGGCCATGTACCACGGTGGGGTGCATACAAAATTGTCCTGTGGGTTCAAGTTGCTGTGCTTTTCTTTTTGATAGAGGAAGCTTTCCTAGCATCAAATGTTTGATCAAGCATCATCTGCAGTCCCCCAGGTCAGGGAAACACCTTAGGTATGTTCAGTGGAGTTGCAACTTTGTGCTTCCACTTTGTCTGGATCGCAGGGGTAATTACAAGTGATCTGGCAGTGCCCCAAGCTGATAGTAGTATCTACGGAACTATGGTTTTAGTTAAACTTTTCTCTCCAGTGAAGTTAGACATCCTCTCAGCAAGGGAAACCTTGAATTTTGTTATCAAAAGAAGAGAGGCAGGAGAAACTTCTGGGCATACTATAGAAAGGGATGGGAGGAGGGAGGGTGTGGAACACACTAAGCTGTGTGCTGGGCGTGCTGGGCCCTCACAAGAATTTCTGTTGTCCTCTAGACATGTGCTAAGAGCAGCTGTTATGAATGGCAGCTGCTTGACTCCAGAGCGTGTATTAGGGCCAGAAGCTGGGAGGCTGCATTGAGTCTATTTTATGTCTCCCTGCACTTGCCCCAAGATGTGTAGCTAATGTGGAGCCACAACATAGCAAGGCAACCACTTTTTTTTTTTTTTTTTTTCCTGTGGTTTTGGCAGTCCGTGCAGGAAAATGGTCATTTATTTGCCCAGGGGAGTAAGGTTGGCAGGGCTGACCTGTGGTACTGTAGAGCTCTTCAGCAGCAGGGGTTGCCTGTGAATTGCAGGCAGGCAATTCTTTCTTCTTCACCTGAAATGAGATTTGCAGACTGTACAGCATGTTATGCCATGAATTAGTGAGTGAGCTGAAGCATTTTTCCATGTAGGCTTGCCTACAAGAAGGACAAACAGAGACAGCATGCCTTTTCAAACACCCAGGGAGGAGAAAGAATTCCTTCAAAATGAGGGTATCCACATAGCCATGTGTTGTTCGCTGCAAGTGAATGTGCCCATGCAGTGCATCTCAGACCTTTCTTGAACTCTTCCCATCACGCTTGGGATATTTCCTAGAAATCACACTCCCTAATACATAAGGGCAGGAAAAAGCAGGATGTGCTGGTATGGGAGAAATCAAGCTTATGTCTGAAAATTCTATTCCTTGGTTCATTATGTGTGCATAAAGCATGTTGAAAGAGGAGCTTCCCAGTTGTTAACTCCCACATCTCGGTTTCTAAATGTTTGTGACTGGAAAACTGCAGAAATGGCAGTTGACAGTTAGTGGTGTGGAAATATGCAAGGCTGAAAAATAAGTCAAAAGAATTCACGGGTCTAGGCGTAAGGGTACATTCAGCATACAGAGTAAGGGACACAAACAACTGCAGTTGGAATCCTGGAGCTTCCAGGCTACAGGAACACCTACTGTCATGCAGAGGAATGGGAATTAACCTGCATGCATCAATAAAACTGCATTTGTCTTTTACTCCCTTAATCTCAGCAAGCAGTAGCTCCTTCAAAATTGGAATCTGTAGATAATTGTCAGAAAAAGGTCACTCAGAGCAGTGGGGAGTTGTTTCCATTGTTCCCCACCTCAACTCACTGCAAATTGTTTTGCAGTCTCCCCTGTGAGCTGCCTCAGTCCAGTATCTGCTTTTCTCTGGCTAAAAGAGTTGTTCATCCAGCTGAACTACTGCTGCTTCCTCCTCTGTTACCTGGCTGTCTTTGTTGAGCTGATCAGCATCTGAAAAGATGTCAGTCTGTCTCACAGGTGCCTTGCAGGACACACCAGTTACTAACAATGCAAACTTTACCAGGATCAAACTGATGTGCTTGAAAAGTTGGAACTCTTAAATTCAGATCGAAATTGATTTCCCTGTGACAATCTGATTGCCCCCAAATCACGGTACCTGGGAAGGATCCCTGGGCATTCTACCATGCGTGTCTTGTAACCGTGCATTTACTAGGTGAGGCAGGCAGTACCTTTGAGCTCTCTGTTAAATCTTGGGTAAATGAGCTAGCAAACCCCTGATTCTGTGCTACAGCAGGCTCACAGGGAGTGGCAGCAATAGCACAGCAGCTGGTTTCGAGTTTGGGCTGGTGAGTTTTAGACAGAGCTTGGTCTGCTGTGAACAGCTACATAGTAAGATTCAGGGATTTTTCTTAACCTTACCTACTTTACAGCTTTGGATGGACATTGGATGAAGGGACCGATGACAAAACAGGTACTAAAAGCACAGGGAATACCACGTGCAAGAGGCAGGGAGGTAGGCTAGCAGCTTGGTTTGAGTGATTGTTGTCTTTCAATGAGGAGGTTGGAGATAGGTGCCTTCTAGTTATAGGGAGGTGGTTGTAATGTGATAAGGGAACTGGAAGGAGCAGATGTGAGGTTTTTTCCCATGGATAGTAGAGCCAAAGAGACTAAGGGAGGGAGATGTTGGACATTTTTCCAAGTTAATATGACTTTGGGAAGGGCTGTGGAAGAGATTTTGAAAAGGCAGTAGCAGTGTTGTGCTCTTGGAACCTTTTGATGGAACTAGTAGTCAAAATTTTTGCCTCCAATTTCACCCTCTTTCCTATGGTAGAAATAGGGGAGAGAGACAAGGAAAGCCTCTTCCTCTCATTGTGTTTGCTGCTGTTTTTTCCCTCCAAGGGATAGCTAATCATGGTTATAGCATCATAGAAGGCCAAGGACCATAGGGCTTGTAGACAGGTGCCCTTTGGGGATGCTTCTTGCCCTCTCACCTGGCTCCCCAGTGCCTCTGTTTCTTTGCAGTCCTCACTGCTCAGAAGCACAGTGGTGATGAAGGATGGTGGCACAGGCAGACGGATGACACAGGTATGGTACCTCTAAGGAGGCTGTTTCCATGATATTATTGGACATCAGAGAAGCAATCCCAGTGTCACAGGGAGCAGCTAAGGGCCTTTTCTGTTTGAAATTCAGTGGTGACAGCAGGATCCCTTCCCTTTGAGAGATGAGGTACTTCAAGTGCCTGTTCCTCTTACCGTGTGCTGTGCATACCTCTGTAGGGCAGGTCCCCAAGCACTTGTTGCCTCAGTTTATGCAGTTTCCTGAGCCACCTCCTCTGTGTTCCCAAATACTAATGCTGTAGTCCACAAACCTTGGCACCCGAGACGCGATGAAGCCAGGTCCAAGGTTTGGGTGAGAAGCCATTCTGTGGGACAGGGTCAATGGTGCCCATGGCCAGGCCAGGCAGGGCTGCGGGAGCTGCAGACTGGTCCTGATGTGGCATCCCTGGGTGGCTCACATGGGGTCCTTGGCCATGGACAAGTCGGGGGAGCCCCAGGGGTCTGGCCAGGTATAGCCAGAGCTGTGAGTGTCCTCTAGGCCCTGGCAGGCTGCTTCAGTTGTGTTGGTGCCAGACCACCATTTACTGAAGAACATGATTCACTTCTGAATTTTCTCCTCCTTTTTTAAAGTGTTGATGCTGTTAAACCTCTCTATCCCAGATTTCATCTATCTTGCCATGGGGTGGTTCCTGGTTATTCACGTTTGAAAATTTGAGTGGTGCTGCTGGCATGACCAAGCTACGGAGAAAGTCCACATGGACTTTCTGCCTCTGGAGTGGTCCAGACTGAAGGCAAGAACTGCACGTTGCTTGGTGGCCATGAGAAGACCGATCCAGTGCTTCACCTTCCCAGTGGGGATCTCAGAGTTGAGGCTGGAGCTACTTCAGCAGTGAAGGCAACCACTAGCTTTCAGCACCAGGGTGTTAATGATTGGCACTTTGCTCCATGGGGAGGTTCTTGAAGTGTTGCAGAGCAGTTAGGGATTTGAAGGGACCTCTGGAGATCATTGAGTCCAACCCCCCCTGCCAAAGCAGGATCACCCAGAGCAGGTTGCACAGGAACAGATCCAGGTGTGCATTTTGAAGGTCTCTAGAGGAGGAGACTCCACAACCTCCCTGGGCAGCCTGTCCCAGTGCTCCATCACCCTCACAGGAAAGAAGTTCCTCCTCATGTTTATCCCCATTGTTCCTTGTCCTGTTGCTGGGCACTACAGAAAAGAGATTGATTTCTTCCATTTGACACCCGTTGGTCTCTTCTCAAGGCTAAACAGCCCCAGTTCCCTCAGCCTTTGTAGGGGAGATGCTCAAGTCCCTTAGTCATCCTTGTAGCTCTCTGCTGGACTCTTTCCAGTAGGTCCCTGTCAAGCAGGAAGAACCTGTGAAGAGTTTCATAATTTGACATTGAAGGAAGCATCTGGGGACTGGGAGTTCTTTCCTCCTTCCATTCAGAAAATTATCAGATCCACTTGCTTCTGGGTGCTCTGACTTGCTGAAGTCCAAACTGGGGTTCTCATTTTGTTGCTAAATATTCAACCCGTTCCAACATGAGCTCTGCTGGTAACTGATTCTTAATGCTTCTCGTGTCCTTGTACTATGGATACCAGTATAAATTTGCAGGCATACTGTAAGTGTCACATGCAGGTGTACAAATGTTCATCTACTCCACGACAAACTGTGGAGCAGCTTCTTTAGCAGTAAGTAGAGAGTAAGCCCATTCTTTCCTTTGTAGTCTGATTACACGTGTGCTTAAGTGCTATGCTCAATTGTCACACAAGAATTTCTTAGGAAATAGGGGTATTTTTGTGTACTCTCCAAGTCCCTCCCCCTGCAAAAGACGTCAAGGAAGTTGTGACCATGCCTGGTCAAGAACATTTTGGTGAACTCACTGCCTTTGTTCCAAATGCCATGGTGCACTCCTGTCTGTTTTAGAAACAGTGGAAACTCATCTGGCAACCCTGCCACGTATCAGAGACCGCTTGGGAGTTGTAGCCAAACTGTTCAAATAACCTTTTCCTGAAAGACATCTTCCTTGCTTCATCAAATCCAGAAATTTATGCTTTTCTATTTGTAGTTGGTATTTTTTTACAACCAGTTAGGGGGGATTTTTTATTTTTCTTGTTTATCTGTACGTTGGGCTTTTTTTTTTTCACACTGACCGTGCTTCAGTAAAGCCTAGCCTATTCAGAACAGCTTCTCCACTAACAAAGACACCAACTGCACTGAAGGCATGGCTTAATTGTAATTACTTAAAATGACACACACGTTCTTTTCCATGAAGGTGGAAAAAAAATTATAAATATAGAAAGAAATTTTTGATTATCGGGTTTTTTTCTTTTTCTCCCCCCCCCCATTGTTGATCCATGCCAGCCTCCTGGTGTATTTGCCTGGCTTCCTCTTTGTTGGGATACACTGCTTCTGAGCTTGGGGGAGGTGATATTTGAATATTAACCAGCTTCCTTGAGCTCTTCCCTTCGTGGAGTCTCTGCCAGCAAAATGAAAGAAAGCAGTTTGAGCTGACCTCCTATATGTAGATTTTGGTATTTTCTGCAGGCTTATGGAATGTAAAAAACAGTGGCAACAAATATGGGGGGGAATGGTCATTAACTGAATGTTTTTAATCCTCCTGAGGTTTTTTGAATGGTGACCTGAATTTTCATGACTTTGATTGCTCCAGTGACCAATCCTGAGCCCTTATTCCACCACTGTATTAGGAAAAAAAAATGGTTTCAAGGAGCTAATGAGCAATCTGGTTTGCATTTTCTTCTAGTACTCACTGGTGGAGCTGAAGATGAGTAACTGAAATGCCTTTGTTTTCCATTATTCCTATTCCAAACGAGGGGATGAAGTAGAGCTTTTTTTGTATGTCTGCAGTGGACAGTAGCTGACTTGTCCAGGCTGGCAAATTGTCTGCTGGAAAGTAGGGCCTTTTTTTCGATCGTGGAGTAACGATCTACTAGAAGGTCACCCAGATGTTCTCTCTTGTCCTACGAGGGACAAGGACATGAGAGAACACACTAGATGTGAAGTCTCCTTACTCTCACTGGAGATGCTTTCTGCCTTTTTGGAGTTTTACCCCAGTTTCTAGGTGAGCAAGAAAGACAAATTGCTTGACTTGGAGGGTAGTTTTGTCCTCTCGGGCTCATCCTAAGAGTAGGTTTTCTTTGTTAATCTTGTGTCGTGTTTTCTTAGGCTTTTTTTTTCTGCAGACCAAATGCACAGACTGAGACAAAAAGATACTGAAGGATCAACTGACAACCTTACTGAAGGGGAGTGAGAGCGCACAGTCCGAATGAACTCTCATCACACACAGCACTGGTGTGGCTATGTTCATTCTGGATACAGCTGCCTGAAATAGCAGTGAAGTTTTTCTGGAGCTGAGCTCCTGCCTTCTGTTAACATTTGAAGGCAGGATTCCCTTAGCTGTATCTTTTTAGGTCCCGTTTTACTTTTTTTTTTGGAGGATCTCAAGATTCTCTTTGTCTAAATAGTTTTCTAAATAGCGCGGTTTTCTGTATGCTCTGAAAAAGTTCTGGGGAGAGGAGTCCCTGACAATGTGGCTTCTGTGACTCCTTTTATTCATAATTTCTGCAGTTCCAAAGATGCGTTTGAGACAAGCCTGTGTTTTTCTGCAGGTGTATTCTTACCACTCCCTAGTGACATCTGCCTTTTACTGTGTGTGTGACCATGAGGAAACTCGGACCCAAGTCACAGATTTGGTTTTGGATGTCTGGTAGTCCAGCCAAGGGCTTTGGTTGCCTGCCTGTGCAGAAGTACTGCTAAGGTGTTGACAAGAATTGTCTATGTGTAGTTGACAAAGCAAGCTTGTCTTGTTGGATCCCAGCTATATCTATGGGCAAATACCGAGTTTATTTTTTAGGCTGCCAATGTTTAGAAAGAAATGGCTTGTTTGAAGACTTCTGGTCATGGGTACTCGTGAAATTGTTGATACCTTTTTTGTTCCATAAACCAATCTGCTGCATTTTCATATTGAGATATTGACATATGGACCTGTGGCTGAATGCAGGGTGTGGGATTTTTCAGATCTTGCTGGTCTGTAGCAGTGGCAGTTGCTGCTTCTGAAAACGGCTAATACCACAAGCTGTGGAAGAAATTGAAAGCAAAATGTACATAAATAAGGGACATCAAGGCATTAATTCCTTCAGGAGCCATTTCTACCATGGTGAAAGCAGCTGGCAATTGATGTCAGCATTAAAACAATCCATACCTATGTGCTGCAGATATGTATCTGCTGCTGTGTATATTACAAGATTATTTTATGACATGTAATATATAATGATCATTAGATGCTAAGAGAGGAGGGATCTAATTTATTTTAGAACTGTATCATCTATGCACTTGCATCTGGGCTAGTCACTTTGTGTTCCCTGTAGAGCTAATGGTGAAAGATAAGCCACCACTGGATGCTGCATGTCTGTATCTGGAGGGTTTATCTTCAGACTTGTCATCCCACTCTAGAAATGTTCTGCGAGTGTCTCTCCCTACTAGTTGGAACCTTATGAAGTAGCTCAGATATACATATATGATGTATATATATACATCATATACATACTTAAAGACGAACATACTTAAAGATGGCCAAGATGAATCTTATTCTTAAGGTCAGATTGTTGTAGTGGGTGTCGTGGGTTGTGTGACCCAGCTGAGAGCTGAGCACCATGTGGCCACTCACTCATGCCTTGCCCCAAGTGGGATGGGAAGGAGAAGAAGGAGAAAAAGGGCAAAACCTTGTGGGTGGAGGTAAGGAGAATTTAATGGAACAGCACAAGAGGAGAAGAAACAACAGTAATAACAATAACACTAATGAAACAATATATGAGTGCTATAGAATGCACTGAATGGCCTAGACCTGCATCGATGGTGCCCTGCCAGAGCCCCACACACTCTGCACAGCCTGCCCTGCACCTTTATGTAGCAGGTATGATGTCAGTATGGTGTTGAAAACCCCACTGGTTGGTTCAGTTGTCTATCCTGGCTGTGTCCCCCTCCCAGCTTCTGGGGAAAACGAACCACCGTGCTGGCCGAACCCAGGGCACAGATTTTTATACACGTGGTAGCGTGGTCTAAACTGCTCTGGGATCTGTGTTATACCGGAGTCTTGTAGTGATCTGAGGTCTTTTTGGGAGTAACTGATCGATGTAGAGCTCCACACAGGACTGCCCATTACACCGAAAGGCAGCCTCTGCAGCATCAGAGACAGTGTTATGCCCAAGCCATGCTGGTGCTGCTCAGCAAAGGGCTGAAGGTGTGTGTGTTGCTCCTGAAACCATGAAGTTCCATCTGAATAGCTACGTGTCTCTCTTTCCATTTCAGAAAAAAACCAAACTTGCAAATGAAGGTCCTGTGTGTGAGTTGAGAACAATTGGTCCACACTACCAGAGCAGCTCTCTGCACCTTAAGCCATTAGGACAGCACCACCAAGAGTTACCTCAAAGCTAGGGGCCTATTTTGGGTGCTGGCCTGTGCTTCAGGGTCTGGAGATCTGGGTGGATTATGGTATTCACCCTCCAGACCTCCTCTTCTTTTTGAGCATCCTGTGGTCATAGTGGGTGGAGGATCTGTGTGTGGTGGAGTGAGGCAGTGGTGGCTGAAGGCAAGATGCTGTGGGTTAAGGCAACACCTATTGTCTTGACTGCAGTATCTGTGGCCTGTGCTTAGCCCAGACAGCCCTGGAGATGATTATCAGATATAGTCAACTGTTCTCCTGTTTTACAGGATCCACCCCTTCATGTTATTGGTTCTCCTTTCCTTCCAGGCATAGTAACTAGCTGTGACCTTCGAACTTGTTTTTAAAATATCCCCAGGTGCTTTTCTCTGCTGCTTCTCTTCTTGCTGTCTGATCACACTATAACTTTCCTGGCACTATTAGAGTACGAAGGGAATGGCAAAGAGTTTCTGAGGGCAGTTTTCACCTGAACACGTGCTGTGTTGCCCTTCCAGGTGATGGGAATGGCAGGCTTATTGCAGATGGTCAGAAGCTCATTGACCTCAGGAAGGAGGTTGGAAGTATGGCAAGGCACTTCCAAAGCGCAGGAGGCTGCAGCCTGGTGAATACAGGGACACCTCAATGTTAGAGGGTGTAACTGAGGAAGGTCTCAGTGGGTTGGTGAAGGACTTTGTTTCTAAGAGGCGATTGTGTGACATCTGGTTGATTAGGCTCCCACTTCCTCATCTTTTTTTCTTTATCTTTTTTTCTTTTACCTTTTTTCTTTTTCTTTTTTTTCTTTTTTTTTTTTTGTAGGTCTGATGGTATTTCTCCATCCTTCTCTCCCCCTCCCACTCTGCTCCTAGCCCCTCATTGGTGGCTCGTACCACATTTCCTGGTGGAGGCCTTGCTGCTGAATTCAGGGGTTTCCTCTACTTCAGTAATCAGGTGATGCTTCCACCAAAGCAGACTAGGGCAGTAAGAGATGTGCGGAAAGGGGAGGAGAGAATGAGACAGATACCATCTCGCTTGCGTTACAGAGAGCTCTGCTGAAGCAGTGGCATGGGGAGGAGTGGCTGGAAAGCTGCTCAGCAGAAAGGGACCTGGGGAGTGTCGATCGACAGCCATCTGAGCATGAGCCAGCAGTGTGCCCGGGTGGCCAAGAAGGCCAACGGCATCCTGGCCTGCAGCAGGAATAATGTGGCCAGAAGGACTAGTGAAGTGCTCATGCCCCTGTACTCAGCACTGATGAGGCTGCACCTTGAGTATGGGTTCAGTTTCGGGCGCTGCAGGACAAGAAAGACATGGAGATGCTGGAACGAGTCCAGACAAAGGCAGTGAAGCTGGTGAAGGGTCTTGAGAATAAGTCTTACGAGGAGAAACTGAGGGAGCTGGGGTTGTTTAGTCTGAAGAAACGGAGGCTTAGGGGAGACCTTATTTCTATGTGCAACTGCCTGAAAGGAGGTTGTAGACAGGTGGGTGTTGGTCTCTTCTCACAAGTCACAATTGATAGGACAAGAGGAAATGGCATCAAGTTGCACCAGGGGAGGTTTAGTTTGGACATTGGGAAAAACTTCTCTGCTGAAAGGGTTAGCAGAGACTGGAACAGACTGACCAGGGAAGTGGTTGGATCGCCATTCCTGGATGCATTTAAAGGCTGTCTAGATGTGGTGCTTAAGGATATGGTGTAGCTGTGGCTCTGGTAGAGTTAGATAACGGTTGGACTTGATGATCTTAAAAGGTTTTTTCCAACCATAGCAGTTCTGTGTGATTCTGTGGTAGAACCACAGCCAGGCCACTACCTATCGCTGCCTGGTTTCTCTTTCCAGCACTGCCTTTTTGTGTCCCTGTTTGCTCCTAGGCCACTTTCTCCTTGTTGGAGCCTTCTGCTGTAGGTGATGCTGGTGGTTCACAACAGTATGATCGCCCAGAGGAGCTGCAACATTGCTGAGATCAACTGATGCAAATAGGAGTGCTATAAATTATTGACTTAAATGCATTTAAATGACTAAATAAGCCTTTATTTAAACTGTTTAATCTTCTTGTGGGCTGGTAACCATTATGCACTAAGCAAATGTTGTCCACATTCCCTTTTAAACCTGTTTTTGCTATACAGAAATGTTTGCTATGGCTCTGCATATTTAATCAACCCTGTCAGTTAATGTTTTAGAGTCTGCACTTTTCTCAGGCTTTCATGATGAGAATATTTCAGGAGAAGTATCAGGTTTTGTTTCTCAGTTGATTCCAGCATACCGTCATGGAAGCTGGAATCCAATTAATGCACAAATCCCTCGGCACTTAGCGTTTGTCATTAAATAAAGCTATCTTGGATGTTTTAAATTCAAGGGAAGTAAGCCTGTCTAAACATATTTGGCATTCTCATGGATTCAATTTAAACAAAGCAAGATTTATCTCTCAAAAAATAATTAACTGATTGATTTTTATTTTTTTTTTCCCCCCTTCTGGTCACTGTGTTCCTCAGTGTTTCAGGAATTATAGAGCTTAGCTCCTCACAACTAGTTTCTATTTGCAGGTATGGAGGGCAAAAAGCAATTTCTATGCTTTTACAGTCCCCAAAGTCTCTTTCAGTTTGAATAAGCTACTCATTACTTTGAACCAGGTGAATAAACAGAGAAAAAAAAAAAAAATAAAAGGAAATATTCTGCAGAGTCATGAACAGGCTGCTCTTGTCAAAAATTGGCTGAATACCTTTGTAAACTGTGTTCTGGACATTCCCTAGTGACTTATACTTGCTCAGTAGTCTACCTTTAAAGCATTGTAGGAAACACATAGGGCTTTATCATTTTTTTTATTTGACTGTATTCTAAAAGGACATTCAGAACTCAGCATATGTCTGTTGTGACTTTAAACTGACTTTTGAAAGGGCTTGTTTAAAACCAATCAAATAAATAGCAACATTTAAGAAAGCTTAACCTGGGGATTTGTATCCTAGTTGTCTACACCTTTCTTCTTCATTGTAACCTTCCCTGTTTATGTATTCCCAGCTTCCTGACCCTTATAACTCCCATTTTCCTGTGTTTCTGCACTTCTGGCTAGGACAGAGGCAATGTGTGTTGTGGCTGGTTGAGAACTAGGTGTTGGCCCTCTGATGAACTGGTACCCATCTACTGACTGGCTGGCCATGGAGCTGTTGCTACACAGCGTGCTCCTCATCTTCAGTGGGAGATACGAAATCTGGTCTTTCGTTGCTTTATTTAATTCTTGAGAATTTAGGATTCTTTTCAGGGAAAATATGCACTCTAGCTTGCCACGTACTTTGAAACCTTTGGCAAGTCTGCTGAAACGTGATTAGGTAACACTAAAATTCCACCTTTTAAAAATGGACAATCTTGATTAAAAGGATGACCCATTTGCATTTTGGAGGGTTGCAGTACAATGGTGGGTTGCTGGTGTCTAAAAAGGTTAAAAATGGGAAAAGAAATCTGTGGGATGGTGATTGGGTAGCAATCTATCATGTTTTGCCTGCAGTGTGAGCCTTTTGTTCTTGTTTGTGTGTTTGTTTTCTTATTTTGGTGGTGTTTTTTGGGGGTTTTTTGGTTGTTGTCATTTTTGTTTGTTTTCTTTGGGTTTTTGGTTTTTTTTGTTTTGTTTTTTTCCTTTTTGTGTGATAGACTTAACCTGCGTTATGTTTTCCTCTGAAAATGGAGGTTATCCCTATGAAGTCAATGAGGACATTGCACTGTACCAAGAGTAAGGTCATTTCCAATACACTTCATTGCTTCTCTGTCCTTGGAACATTGAAGATATCTTTTCAGTGGTTTAATCAACCAGCTGACTTCTTCAGCTTTCTAAAAGTCCTACAAGCTCTTCATAGAATCACAGAATGGTTTGAAGGGACCTTTAAAGATCATCTAGTCCCAACCCCCCTGCCATGTGCAGGGACGCCTCCCACTAACTAGATCAGGTCGCTCAAAGTCCCATCTAACCTGGCTTTGAACACTTCCAAGGGTGTGACATCCACAACTTATTTGGGCGACCTGTTCTAGTATGTCATCACCCTCATCAGAAAGAACTTCTTCCTTGTAACCAATCTAAATATACCCGCTTTCAGTTTAAACCTTTGCCCTTTGTCCAGTCACGTTTTACCAGGGCTGGTAGTATCTCTCCATCTTTCTTATAAGCCCCCTTCAGATACTGGAAGACTGCAATAAGTTCTTCCTCAAGCCTTCGCTTCTTCAGGCTGAACAACCCCAACTCTCTCAGCCTGTCCGCATAGGGGAGGTGCTCCAGTTCTGACAATTTTTGTGGCCCTTCTCTGGACCCACTCTGACTGTGGCTTTCTTTTTACTGGGGATGCTGGAGTTGGATGCAACGCTCCAGAAGGAGTCTCACAAGAGCAGAATAGACAGTAACGAACGTAGCATAATAATCCTAAAATTTGACTGTGAGCCTGTAAGTTTGCATGCTGAGTTTTACTTTTAAGTCCTGCAGTTTCAAAAAAATCTGGGAGTTGGGTCGTCCCCCCAACCCCCCAGTTAAAAACAAGTGAAGAACTAACACTGTCTATGTTTAGCCCATATCTGGGGCTAAAATATAACAGTTGCTCTATCCCCCAGTGATGTCTCCCCAGCAGAGAAGGGGAATCATGAAAAGATGACCCATGGGTTGAAATGAAAACAGATTTAATGAAGTGGCAAAATGAATACCAGTGACAATATAAAGTATATAAAGTTATACTCAGTCCAGCAAAGGTACAGCAGTCACAATAGACAGGAAGGCAGTCCTCTGGAGCAGGAGAAGGAAGAACAGAAGAAAGAAGAGGAGCAGGGTCAGAAGGACCCCCAAGCAGGAGACCCTCTGTCCTCAGCAAGCTTCCCCCTTTATACTGAGCGTGACACACCTGCAGCCAACTCAGTTCAGCTGCCCTGGCTGACTCCAAACTGTTCTTGGCCCTTATCCCATGACTAACCTATGACTCTGTCCCAGTGAAACCAGGGCCCACTAAACAACGATTCACCTACATCTTTAAAAGTTCAGCTCTCATTTTAGCATCAGACTTGCACTCTTTCCTTGTGCCCTGTGGCTTGCTCTGTGCTGCTGAACCAGTCAGTCAGACTGGTTCTTGGGCCCTCTGCTGCTGGCACTGATGATGGACAAATGGGACAGTCAGCCATGTGAAGTCTTTGTTACACCCTGGATGATCTCCAGAGGTCCCTTCCACCCCTACCATTCTATGATTCCATGTAAAGAATCAGGAAAGACTGTAGGAAGAAGAGGAGAAGAAATGGAGGGTGACAACAAAAACTGAGTCTGTAGTGACATACCAAGAAGAGAGATTAGAAGGAAGCGTAGAACTCCTTTCCCAATGTTATGTTTGTTTTGGCTTTTAAATCTCTAATGCCATGAGTACATGGGACTGAAAATTCTGCCAAATGACAAGATAAAGAAGCCAGTGGACTGTGTGTTTAATCATGAGAAGTTCCTTATTTTCTTTGGAGAAATGGCTGTTCCTATATACAGTCTCTTTCCACTGTCTTAACAGTTGCAGTCTTCCCAATGTCTACCTCTGAGAAAGAGGCTGGTCTGCCATGCCCTCTTCTTTCCACCTCTGTGCATTTATTCTAAGTGCCTTTGTGACTCCCGTCTTTGGATAGTCCTCGTGTTCATTTCCAGGGGTACCCATGGCTTCCCCTCTCCCCAGATCACGTGAGTCATACCCCCATCAGTTTTCCTCAGGAGACCTGGCTGGGTCTGAAACCTGTTCCTCACGTGCTGAGTCCATCTTAAAATTCTTAGATGTGGTTTGGGGCGGGGGGGGAAACGACACTGCTTCTTTGAACCCATCGTGCCTATCTGTGAAAAGTTAATCATTCTGAAGGAAATATCTGCTTTGCCTTGAGCACTGGGGATGTCTCCTTGGACCCGATTTTGAGTCACCGTGCATGTCTGAAGAAGTCCATCCCCCTTCTATGTCTCGGTTTCTTAGAGGGCGATGTTGCTGGTCTGTCTTCAGCACTGCAGAGCTTGAAAAAGCACAGATGGAAGTGCTATAGGTAATCTTAGTATTAGCATTTATCCTCAGAGATGATTTTAATTTTTAAAAAAATGTATTTTATATTTTTAATAAGCATCCTCTTTCCTTTATCCTGGGATCTGGTTTCTTTTCAGCAGCTCAGGAGAAAAGCAATTTCAATCACTATCCCTAATACCATAACAGAATGGAAATCCAGTATGTTTTGTGTCTCAGGTGGTGATGGCTTTGGGATCTCTCCCACGGGAGGATGGATGGTCTTCAAATCTTTCTTTGTGGATCTGGCCTTACCATATTTCGTGATTCAAAGAGAGTCATTTGTGCTGAAAGCTACTATGCAACTGTTAGAAGAAGTGCTCAAGTTGACCTGTTTCTTTTTATAAATCACACCTCAGGCACATGGTAAACTTGGAACTGGGTTAAAAAAAGATGTATCAAGACACGTCTTAGATCCATAACAAGTCTGAATGGGGTGTACGGCTCTCCGCTATTCCAGCATCTGCTAAATTCCCTGTTAAAGAAACAGTGCCTTAAAATGTCACCACTTTCTCCCTTCTCCTGTAGTGATGTCTGCCATTAAGCCTTCACTTGTCTTGTCAGTGGCTGCTAACTCTGTCTTCCAGGATATCCGAGATAGATCCAGCTTATGCTGACCACGACCAAGGAGTCCTAGTTGGAGTCATGCATGAGCTGTGACCACACTGCCTGCCCGAGTGCTGGAGGAGACCAATACTTTTTACTGAGTACAGCCATCAGCCTGGGTGAGAAAGCACAGGAGACAGATCAGGTCATCTGGGGACTGCTGTGCTTTTCTGTTATTGCTCTCTACAACTTCCTGAAGGGACGTTGTAGTGAGGTGGATGTTGGTCTCTTCTTCCAGGTAACTAGTGGTAGGATGAGAGGAAATGGGCTTAAGTTGCTCCAGGGGAGGTATAGGTTGGATATTTGGAAAAACTTCTTTGGGGGGAGAGTTGTGAGGCATTGGAGCAGGCTGCCCAGGGAGGTGGTGGAATCACCATCCCTGGAGGTGTACAAAACACATCTAAATGTGGCACTTCAGGACATGGTTTAGTGGTCATGATAATGTTTAGCAGATGGTTGGACTTGATTATCTTGAGGTTTGCTTCCAACCCTAATGATTCAGGCCATGGCTCAAGCTAATCCAGGATTCTGCATTGTTCTTTGACCTAGTCAAGGAGTCTATTGCATCTGCCATGATGATTGGTCTCTCTCATCCTGTGGAAGTCCTGGGATTTGGCACTCCATTTCAATAACTAAGTATTCTAGAGCATGTCAAACCCTTAACTCCATTTTTATGTATTGAGTAATGATATCAAGCTGTGCATGCAGGTAAAATGCAAAGATTACTTCGGAGCACCAACCATACATTCTCCATAAACTACCAGTTTGTCCTCCACAGAATTCACTAGTCCTCTGAACAATGCGTAGTTTATCCCTCTTTTTCCTGAGGATTTATGTAATCAAGCTGAGCCCATATGTGGTGTGTGGCTGCATAAGAGAAAGACACAATATTATTCTGGTCATAGTTAGGAAACAGCAATACAGAGTTGCCAAGACATCCCTAATGCAAGACTTCTCCTGGTTCCTCTAGGGTGGGTGAAGGAGGAATGCTGGTCCCTAATCTGTGATATAAAGTCTTTATTCAAGCAAAGTCTCCAAAGACTTGCAGGTGTCAACAGTTTTTTTTTCCTGTTATACTGTCCTTAATGCATTTCCTCGTGTGTTTTCCACAAGCTGTAAGCTGTACTGGTGGAGAGTTCTCACCACTTTCCCTTCTGCACAGCAGTTAGGTGTGAGCTGAAGAGGCAGGGAGGGCTTCAGTCATGACAGAATTATGGGCCTGGGGGGTGAAAAATCTACTGTGGACAGGTGCTGGAAAACCCTTAGTACAAGAGAAGTTGTCTTTCCATAATGGGAACATAAATTATATGAACTTGCTAGTAAAGCGTGTGTGGATTGTGGTTTATGTGGTTATTATTTGAAAAAATATTTTTGTTTACTTTCTGAACAAGTAGGTTTGATCAATCTGGACTAACCTGGAAGTCATGGTTAAATGAACACTTCAGTGGTGTTCCAGGATTGGGTTAACTACTAAGTTAAATATACTGACACTTGTTTTTATGAGAGGTATCCAGCATAGTCCTCTTTTGAGACTGCATTACTTCAAAGTGCACAAAATGAAGACAATACATTTTGTTTTGAGTAAAAAAAATGACATTTTGAGCAAAATCCATGTTTTGCAATCAGACAAGTAGAAATACACTGAAGACTGGGCTGAGCAATAGTTTCCTCCTACAACAGCTCTTTATTTTGAGTCACTAAACAAAGATGTTACTGACGTGGCTGCGTTTTGCATGTGTGAGAAAATACTGAAGGGGATGATGTGTAGACACTGATGAAGCCAAGTGGAGGCTTGGAGAAGGTGGTAAATGGGGTCAGTTATGTGGTTGCTAGAGAATTTATAGTGGAAAGGAAGCAGAGGTACTGGGGAAGTGGTGACATTAAGGAAGCAAATCCCATTTGCCTGAATATCAGAGCTTTGCCCTTTATCTTCGATGCCCAGGTGACATCACTGGAGAACCTGAACTGCCTGGTTCTGCATCCTAGACAGATGCCTGGCAGCTGTGGGATGCAGAACATGGTATTATTTGCCCCCATCATCTGTGTGCTGCAGTACTTGGAGATGACAGGACAGCTGACAGAAGAGATAAAGGTTAATGCTTTTCAAAAGAGATAGGAAAGGCAGTGATGTGGCCCTCTGTGTTAGGGAGAGATATGAATGCCTAGAAATTCATGATGGTGATGACAGGTCTGAGAGCTTATGGGTTAGAATCAAGGGAAAGGCCAGTTTGTCAAGCAGGATCTGCCTTTCATGAACCCATGCTGACTAGGCCTGATCTGCTGGTTGACCTTTAATTGCTCCATGATGGCTCTTGAGATTATCTGTTCCATAACCTTCCCTGGCACCGATGTGAGACTGACAGGTCTGTAGCTACTGGGATCCTCTTTCCGGCCCTTCTTGAAGGTGGGCATCACATTAACCAGCCTCCAGCCTTCTGTGTGTGCAGTGAAACAAGGAGATAGTCACAGCAGCAATGTGAGGTAGGAGAAGAATAAGCTCAGAGAGGAGTAAAGAGCTTTGTTAAATAAAGACTGTTCCCCTAACTGAGCACACCAGTGTCCACACCAGGAAGGGAGCTACCCTGTGTGGCAGGTCCTTTCCTTCCAAGTGCCCGAGGACTATGGCTTTGCTCATCTTTGAACTGACCAACTGTGTCCTCTCCTTTACAGCTCAGCAAAAGAAGGCTACCCAAAGAAGAACGCAAAGGAAAGGGAGGGAAGCAAGAGAAAGAACTGGTGAGATTGCCAGAGGAAGAAGAATAATTTGATACTTTTCCTCAAAAGGATGAAATCTTCCCTGTCCCTTTCTTCACGAAGCTTCCAGGAAGATAGCACACTTGTCTACCTGGCATATGTGTATGTGTGTCATCAAAATAGCTGGTGCAGGTAGAGCAAAGTTGTGAACTGTGTTTAGCAATGAATGTCCATTTTACATTGATGCTTCTTCCACACGTGCCTTTTAACCTTCTGAACCTGTGTTCAGTAATTGTGGGCAGGTCTCTATGACGTTGAGCATGGTTCATCTCCAGTTATATGCTCAGCCCTACATTAAATGGAAAAGGCAGTCACGAGATTTTTAGGAAAATATCCTGACTTTGAATGTAGCCTCCTGCCCACATCTGGCAGTTTTCAAGGTATTCCATGAAGATCAGTTCTCCCAAGCTACTGCAATGTCTCAGGTCAGTTTACTAGAACTATTTCTATACAAAATGAGTTTCGTTTGGTCCCTCTATCAAGGAGGAGCTCCTTGGGTGTAATCAGAATGTCCACTTAATTTTGGCAATGCCACTTACTTTCTCAGTTAAGAATCTCACATAACACCTGACAAAAGGGTTCACAAATATCTTGCATGTAGTTGAAGATTCACCACAATTATTCTGTTGGAACTTGCTTTATCTAGGACCCCAAACTTTACCTTTGGGTTCTGGTTTGTGTTTTGATTCTTTGTTAACATTAGAGATGATTCCTAAGCCACAGCATTCAGATCTGGAAGTCTTGGTGGTTTTAATTGATCCAGTTTACCAACTTGTAAACGGTTTCCAACTTTTGTGAGTGCTCATCTGCTTGATGAGTAGATCTGAATTTGCAAGTCAGGCTGTTGTGATTCAGAGAAGTCACTATGCCTGGAGTGCTGTGAGACTTTCTCAGTTTTGTGGGGTGAGTAGGAGAGATGAAGAAAGAACCAGAATTTTGGTGTTGGGACAAGAAGGTTCAGAAGGTAACAGGCTCTTTCAATGGGTTGTGTGGATTTTTGGAGCATTAGCTAGAAATAAGCTGCACTAGTTGTTTGTGCCCTACTGTGAAAAGTAAGCAAAGCTGCATGTTTCAGGGTTCACACATCTTCTTTGGAGAGAGATCCATGACTCTCCCATGGTTTGAGAGTCTTCTTTTGAAGGTTTCCAGAGTCCCTTGGGCATAGGTCTATAATTCTCCAAAGCTCGATTCCAATTAACAAAATTAAAACCTATAATCTAAAGGCTTGCATTGGATTTCTGGGCAAAAACTGCAGAAGATTTGCAGTTCTTTGAACGATCTCGGTGTGGGAGCCAAGCGCTGAGAGGCATAGAACAGTTTACACTGTGTTGCCTTCAAATTTTCTGACCCAGTCAATTCCTGCTTTTTTAATACTGTGTTTGTCCAGGTGCGTGCTCAATTCCTTGTTTGGCTTTTGTGCAATGGACAAATCCTGCTGTGAAGGCAGCAGAAAGTGGGTGCAGTAGTCTACCTGGGCATTATGGAGAGGTTCTTTCAAGGTATTCCATTATGTTACGGATGCTTGCCAGGTTGCAGAAACATTATGGCCTCACAGATTTTCATGAAGCCTGCGAAATATTCTCAGTGCAAAAGTATCCTTCACTGTTAGAACACAAGGATATCAAATCTCATTGTCTTTGAAGATGCTCCACAGCAGCTATCCAATGCGCGTATCTGCGCGTAAGAGGCGAGCGTGAAATGTCAGTGATTAGGAGCATGGAGCCTGTGATTGGAAAGAAGGCAACAGTGGAGGAGGCCCTGGATCTGTATGAAAATGGTCATGAGTGTCTAGAGGAGAATGAGAAAAGATTCAGTTGCTTTGATGAATTATTCTGCACTACGAGCTCTCTAGCAGATGTGTTTCTTTAAAGGAACCAGTGGCTTCCTCCTCTCTGTGGTGTCTCCTGTCAAAAGTGTTCTGCAGACACCGGTGCTTCCCCACTACCCTTCTCATACCGATATTGATACTATTGCCTTTTGGCTTTCTTCAAATATACTAAAACATTGGAGTGATTTCCAAGGTGCCACTGCTCCTGGTGCTCATGCTGGACCATGGAAAATGTCTTCCATGCTTATAGGTGTTACCTTTACTAAGTCCTTTTCTTCCTTTTCTTTTTTTGATTCAAGTTGTCTGTCAAGAACATGTATCTCTATGGTTTTGTGCTTTCAGTATGTATGATGTCCTTTCTCTGGACAGTGTGTTTTCAGGAGGTGTAGACCCCTTGCTCCCCATGAGTGTCTTGGTTCAGCACTTCTATCACAAAGGCCTTCTCTGACTCCATTTAGAGAAAGAAACTGCAGGACTAGAAACTGCACAGCCTTGATGTACTTTTCTCTATTTCAGAGACTTTGTTCGGGTCCGTGACACCTGTGGAGCTGTCAGTCACTACCTTCAGTGCAGATCCTTCAAATGTACGTTCCTGTGACCAAGGGCCGGGCTTGCCAAAGCTAAGCGAGGAATAGAGAACGCACCTGAGCAAACATGGTAGAAGGAGCATGGTGGGACAGGGTCACAGAGATCTCAGTGCTGGCCCCGGTGGGTGCAGCTCCCATCAGCAGTTGATTTATGCCAGATCTAGCTGATGCTTTCTGTAGGAAAAATCTCAGGTTAGAGGCAAAATTTGGTAAGTTTGGCCCGACGTTCTCAGTAACGACGTTCCTTCCCAAAGAAACAAGAACGGGGAGAATGTGTCTGTCAAAGTGCCTAGTGTCCCTTGCCTAAGAGCCTGGCACTGATTTAGATCAACTCAAAGCTGGCTTCCGAAATCAGTTGGGATATCTGGCCTCTGGCCAGTTATCTCAATCAGTTGAGCAGGGAAATACTCACTTGAGAGAAAGGCAGTGCTAACACTAACAGCTCCTACCCATAATTTGCAGCCAGCATGATACATGCTTATTCTGGAATGGCTCAGTGATAGAGGTAGAATGGAGATCAGCCTTCACAACCTTAGCTGGAAGAAGAGTGTGGAGAACATTGGGAACACAGATCCCAAGGTAGCTGGAAATTTCTAGGCATCCTGGAACCTGCTTTTGCCAAACAGAGTGATCCCAAATGCTTGCTTGAGTAACACCGTGTTGCGACCCAGGTATGGAAAGCTTAGGCTGCATCAGTGTTATTAAAGAGCACTGGGAAATATTTCCAGGCACTGAACTGTAGCTGTCTATTATTAGGACAGTCCCTGGTACTTAACCAGCCTGGGCTAGCTAATGCTGTCTCAGACGAGTCCCAGATGGAATTCTGAGTTGATGCAATCTGCGTGCTTCTCGCAACAGGCAGTTTACTTGGTGACCATGCTTCTTTGGAGGCCAGGCTGGTTAAACAACAGCACAAATGTCTACCATTCTATACATGTTGCCATCAGAGCTAGAAAACATCCAGTGTGTTTATTTTGTGGGTTTTAACCAGACCCTCAGGTTCAAAAACCAGACCAAATGGCTGCATCCCTGCATCATAGACATTTCAGACCCAGACATGAACAAAATGTGGAACAGAAAACAGTTCCTGAGGCCCTCTCCTTGTTGGTTGGTGTTGCGGGGAGCTGGTGGAGACTTCTGTTGGCCAGCATATATTTCCATTTCCTTCACTGTATGCAGGGAAGGAAAAGGTAGAGTCATTAGCTCATTACTCGTTGCTGGCTGGTGGTAGTGTTGCTACAGTGCTTCCTCGTGCAGCTGCTCCCATTGTCAAGCCAAACAGCCTAAGGAGGTTGAGAGCTGTGAGACACTGGAATGGGTTTCCCAGAGAAGCTGTGGATGCCTCATCCTTGGAATTGTTTAAGACCAGGCTGGATGAGGCTCTGAGCAACCTGGGAGGTGTCCCTGCCCATGGCAGGGTGGTTGGAACTAGATGATCTTTTAGGTCCCTTCCAACTCAAGCCATTCTATGGTTCTATGATCTGCATTATCTGATCCAGAGCTACTAAGCCCCTGCCCTGAAAGACAGTGCTGCCTACTGTATGCTGGGGGTGAGTTCTTGCTGCTGGCTGCACAGCAGCAATCCATCTCCAGCTGAAACAAAGCCACACAAGTGACAAGTGATCAGGACCTGGCCTGGGTCACTGATCAGCAAAGTTCTCCGTGGGGTTTGTTGTTTTTTTTTTTGGTCTTTTCCATGAAAAGTCCATTTGGTCAGATGTCTTCATGGCAGCCTTGCAGGATGGGATGTTCTGAACTGGTGGATGGCAGCCAATGCTGCTGCTATTGGCTAAGGCACACTTAGCACAGTTCACCCATCTCTACTGCTGCCTCAGTGTAATCTCAGGGGAGAGGAAGAGGTGGGGAGAGGCTGGCTCCTCCCCCCATCCTACCTCTTCATTTAGGCTGTGCTAGAAAGAAATTACCCCTTCTAAAAACAGCCTCAGTGATTTCAGTGTGGAAGCTGTTGGAGACTGGGCAGCAAGAGCCCCCAAGATGAGGATTGCTATCCTCCTGAGCCTTCTGTTCCACATTGCAGCTGCTTTTCACCAACCGTGAGTGATGCTGAACTTCTATTTCAGTCTCTTTCATGAAGGCATCAGTCTAGATAGATGGACCACATTCCATGCCGTTAGCTCTTCTGCTTTCTGCTCTATCAGATCACCCCAAAGGTAGCTCAGTCATTGACCTTGCCTCCCATGCATTAGATCGACTCTTGTGAGTTAAAATACAAGCCACCTTTTTTGGGGGTTTCCAAGTCATACCTTAGGCTCCGAGATGTTTGCTTCTCCAGTTGCCATGCCAAATCAAATCACTGACGTCTAGACTGTAAAGTTTTGAGGCCACTTCTGAAGACTGCAAGGGATGGTTTTGGAGAGTTCAAGAGGTGACTGGAGTAAGGAGTTTGAAAAAGCTTATAGGGCTGTACTTAAGCCAATCAGGCAGAAATTATTTCTCAAGTAATCAGTGAAGCAGTTACTCCACTGGGTTCACTGTTGCTTTTGAATATTGACTGTAGCCATGGCACACTGCTGAGGCATTCTGCAATAGTGAGCTGCTGCAAGGAAGCTCTTCTGCATCTCTGAGCCTTCAATCTGACACCACCTCTGATGTCTTCTTTCCCCTGCCCCAGACATTACCTGGTGGTGATCCCTGCAGATCTCCACTACCCATCCACTCAAGTTGCCTGCCTCCATATCACCTGTTATGAAGCAAAGCTTCAAGTGAATCTGATCCTGGAGCGCTCTGCAGGACTTGAACTCTTAGTGCAAGAAATAATCCAGAAGGAGAAGACTTTCATGTGCACCAAGTTCTGGGTGAGCCACCCTAGGCAAATGCCATCACTGATTTTCCCTTCAGGAGCTGTAAATACCTTGTGCTACTCCATAACCAGAGATGACATGGACGGGGTCTACTTGCCTTGGAGTGAGACTGCTAGGAAGTAGAGTGTGTCTTGCCTAGGGCTATGTGGTCCAGGACAGTTGGGTCAGCATTTAATTCCCCATATCCCCCCTTTCTGACATCTTGCCCACCCTCCTGACCAAGTCTGAAGACTCAGAGGTGTCAGACAACTGCTTGTCACCAGAGACAGGGTTCCTTAACCAGTGGGAGAAAGGACAGATTCCATGACATGCAGGAACACCTGCTGTCATGTAGAACTGAGTGGGATCTGGATGTGACCTGAATCTAGATATTGGAGGGGATGTCCTGGGACAGGTGGAGGGGAACTAGTTAGTTCTTCCACTTCACTCTCAATTCCTGCTTAAGGTCCTCAGAAGATTACCTGGACTCTGCCTGCTCTCCTCTCTCTATATAGGTTGCACCTCCAGCTGATGGCACAGAGGAGATTGCCACTGTCAAGCTGATCATCACAGGTGAAGGGGTCAGTATTGAGGAGAAGAAAAAGGTCCTGATCCGCAAGGCCAGCAGTGGCACCTTCATCCAAACAGACAAGCCCATCTATCAACCAGGAGAGACGGGTGAGAACAGCAAATGGGAGCAATGATGGGCCCTAGGCTTTCTGCTGGTAACACCGTATGGAAAGCCTGTGATTGTCTGAAGTGAATGGACAGCCCTATCAGAAGGCTTTGAGACAATGTCACTTGTTGATGTGATATTTTCACTGGCTGTAGTGTCCAGCTAGTGGTGACTGAAGTTTCAGGAGGCAGTAGGTCATTGTCTACGGTATCTGACATGTGGGATGTTATCACAAATGTTTTTAGGCAGGAGCTGGGGAAACAGGTAGATATGGGGTGTGTAGGGAAGGACTGAGATGTGATAAACATATTCCTTGATTTCCTTGCCTTTAGTGAAGTTTCGCATTGTCACTCTGGATGAGGATTTCATCGCACTCAACGATTCGGTAAGCCATCCCCAGAGGCTGTAGAAAAGGCTGCCTTGTTCCACGTGTGTATCCCTACTTCCTATCTGCCAGAACTCCAACTTTTCCACATTTGTCCCTGGGCTAGGCTTGAGGAGTGCCCAGAGGAGAGCAGTAACTCAAGTAAAAGCTAGTAACTCAGGAGGATGGCAGAGGTGTACGTGTCTCTTGCTCGCTATAGTGAAATGGTCATGCAAGCACAAGCACGGGACATATTTGATTCCTGATGTAATTTTGTTACGTGGGGAGTGAAGAGTTTGCAGGTCAGGTTTTCCTAGGGGTGTGGTAGGGAGAGGTGCTCTTAAGCTGGCTCCTACAAATTGGAACACGGTAAGTCAGACATTAGGAAAAGAAATTCCATTGCAGCAATGATCAGGTATTGAAGCAGATGGCCACAGAAGGCATCTCCTCCTTGGAGATGTTCAAAACTCAGCTGGAGAAGGCTGTGAGCAATCTGCACTAAGGAGACATGCTTCAGCTGGGTGTTGGACTAGATGATCTCCAGAGGTTCCTTCCAAACTATGTGATCCTTTATCTCTGTAATCTCCTTAATACTGCAGCTGAGCCAGAGTTCTGTCTGTTTGGGTAGTGAGTTTTCCCAATGAGGAACTCTGACAGGAAGTCATTAGGAAGTGCCGTGTGACCTCCATATTGGCTTTTGTCTTCCCTCTCTCCAGACCTTATTGTAATGGACCCACCCAACGTTTCTCCTTTTTGGTGATGTTCGTTTTACTTCATATTGTTGTCGGTGCTCTTAAGTTTCCAGAGTACTAGTTGCACATCCTTCAGAACAGGCTCTGCATCTGAAGTGCCTTGTGTGTGTTGATGGCATGTGTTCCTGTCTTTTAATATATTTGCCTTTTTTTCCACCCCCAGATATCCCTGTTTCTCCAGGTGAGTGATGCTGATATCTAGTGTTACGATAATGTTGCTGGCAGATATTTCACTGGGCTATTCATATTCAGCTCCTGATAGATTTTACAGATCTGTGACTGGACTAATAAAACCTTAAGATTTCTTAAACTAACATAGTTCCTACAGTGTTGGGTTTATGCATTTAAGCTTAGGCTCCCAGTTACTTCTGTAGAAATCTGAGTTGTTCTAGACTTGTAAGAGTATAGGCAGATGAATTTGGACTTTATGAAAAAAAAAGTTAGAACTGTGAAGGAACTTTCCTTGAGAATTTAGAGAAATGTAGGAGACTCAGATGCTGGGAGCAGAATCTGAGCATTATATTGTCTTAAAAATGTCGTAACTGGCCTATACCAAACCTTGTTCCTTAGATACAGAGCCCGATAGTCCGGAGCATTGAAATCCTGAAACTCGATTTCTATGGGGTGGGGATCAGTGAGATGCTGGAACAACTGTTTCTTCCTCTCTTGTGGGTGTAGGACCCTAAGAACAACCGGATAGAGCAGTGGCTGAATGTGGTTCCCCAAGACGGCATTGCAGATCTGTCTTTCCAGCTAAGTGATGAGCCTATGCTGGGGCCGTATGTCATCAACGTAACCAGTGCGAAAGCATACAGCAGCTTCTCCGTGGAGGAGTATGGTATGAGCAGGGGGTGGGGGATATGGCTGAGCTGCAGAGAGGATCTCGCACTGTTGTTCCAGGAAGCTGGGTGTTTGTTCCACGATAACTGTTCTGGGAGCAAAAGAGAAAAGTAATAGCATCTGTCATGGAAAAGAGTCTGAGCGGAGGCTCAGGAGACAGACCACTGTGGGACCTTGGGTCAGAGTGTGGGAGAAATGTTGTGCGTGGCCTCAGACCTTTAACATACCTGTTTCCTGCAGTTCTCTGTGTCAGACAAAACAAGGACATTTAGGATGGGCTTTTCCAGAGCCAGTCCAGTGTCATCCCACTTCTCTTTCACCCCCCAATTAACTCTGCTGGGAGTCTAGTCTTCTCTCAGTGGAAATAGCTGTCAGAAGAGCATGGACGTGGACATGTTTGGGGTTAAGTTTGGGAAGAAACACCCAAACAGGGACCACTACACTGTTAAAGAAACAGTGGAAATCTTTTTCTCCTCACCATCTTCCTTCCATTTCCTGCCTCTTATTCCCCCAGAGTCTATCTTCATGTTGACTCTCTGGAAAGGCTGTCCCTGGCCAGTGGTTCCTACCTTTCATTATTTTTCCCTTCCAGCGCTGCCAAAATTTGAAGTGGTCTTTGAGGTGCCAAATCAGATTTATACCCTAGATAAAACCTTCCCGCTCTGCATATGTGGCAGGTAAGAACTCTGCTTGGAGGCACGGCCCTGATTCTGGCCTGACGAGCATGAGATGGCTCGGTGTTCATGAGGAGCTCAGGGGGAATTTACCGCCCTTCAGTTACAGTAGGCCGGAGTCTTCCACAGAAGTTGTTTGCGCCCTGATGCGATAAAAAAATTCTGTTAACTGTCCTTCTGGTACTGTAATGCCCCTTTTTAAACACTCCACAAGTCTTTACACACAAAAACCTCGGGGAACAACCTACCCTTGGGCAGGCAGCAAATGGTGGGCCAGGACGTGGCAGATGTTTGACGTTCATCTCCCTGCAGAACAAGCTCAAGGGAAATGAAGGGGAGATTATGCTCTAGAGGAAACTACAGAGGCAAAAAAAGTCCAAGGCAACACTAGGGTTAGGATCCTCATGTAGAGGGGCTTTCTTAGTGGAAGTCACTTTGTTAATCACCTATGCTTCTGCTCATAAGATGCTGCCTGCCTTCAGCGTGTCCTGGGTTTACGGCAGGTCGTGCTGGTGCAAAGTGCAGAGCTCTGTGCTGAGTCAGCACCTGCAACACTCTTGTTTCCCAGAATGGTTTAGTTTGGTGCTAATTACGGGACAGAGCCCTTGATGTTCCACCACTGCAGTACCCTAACCTAACCCTACTTGCTAGGTCAGGGCTTCCGGGCCTGCTGTGTGGCTGCCACACTCATGCTATTTTGTGAATACACATGAGGAAGTGGTGTCTTGGGCAATGCAGAGCAGGCCCTGCATTTTCTCACTATATGTGACTGTCTCTTCCTTTCCCTGCTCCCCACAGATACAGCTATGGGAAAGGCGTCCAGGGGATGGTTCATGTGAGCCTTTGTCAGAAGATAGCCCCATTCCTGCCCAGTGCTTCGAAACCTGACCTCTGTCAGGAATTCAACAACCAGGTGAGATGCTTAGCAGGAGCTGAGCCCTTGTGCTCAGCCCCAAGGCTGCTGGAGGCTTTAGCTGAAGCACTAGTGATGTCACCCAGTCGTTTTGACTGCTCGGCCAGTGGTCTGCTGGTGCTGCTTCTTATTAACTGTGGCTCCTAATTATGGTTGTGTGCGTATCATGAGCCTGCTCCGCATCCTGGACTGCTATACCAAAAGGCAAGCTCTCTGAGAGCAGGGATTTTGCCCTGCTTGTTTCTACCCCATTTGGGCAGTTTCTAACCTAAATGGACATTGTTTCCTCTTTTTGTACTTTCAGACAGATGAGACGGGTTGCTTCTTCACAAATGTGAGCCTGTCCTTCTTCAGTCGAGACTTTCGGTACTATCAGGACAGCATAGTTGCAGAGGCCTCACTGGTGGAGGATGGCACAGGTAACTCTGGAAATATCTCTGGTGGCTGGGAAGAGGCATGTGAAGATGCACGAATCTTGCCAAGAACCCTGGAGCCTTTCAGGTTGTCAAGGAAGGGCTCTAAGCTTTTTGAGCCTGTTCTGAGCCATCTCATCTCACACATACAGACAGAGCCACCAGTTCCTGACAGGTTGACATGCTCACTCTGAGTACCTGCAGTCTCAGGTGATGAAGTTTAGGGGCCTCTGTAAGGGCTAGAAGTAATGGGGAGGATGAATAGATACAGAGAGCCCTGAGCAGATCGTCTCCCTGGTATGAAATGTGTGTGCAGCTGAACACGTGCATCAGTATTACCAGTGGGTCACTCTGCTGGGAAATTGCTGAGGGGTTACTTGGCTTCCTTGCTTCCTCCCTTATGTTTCTGTCTTGCTGCTTTAATTCAGAGATACACGTCAGTGCTTCACACAAATTACTCATCTCCAAGATTTGCGGGATGGCCTTGTTTGATGACGTGAATTCTTACTACCACACTGGAGAGATGTACCGGGGGAAGGTAATTCCCAGTTACAGCCCTTTGTAGGGGTGAGCGTGAGCAGTGCCTTCACAGCAACTAGTGTCTTTCCCAACCTCACCTCCAGCTTGGGAGGACTTGAATGACTCCCAGTGACAAAACTTGAGCTGTCAAAAAGTGAGAATAACACTCAGGACTGCCATTTGCCAAATAAACCTTGAGTAGCAGCAGCTGTGGGATCCGTATGTGGGGTGCAAGCCCAAACATTTGAAAATTCATCATCTGGGAGACCTTCTACTGTGAAGGAGCAGAGAGCATGGGGGTGAATGAAGCTTGTAGTGCAAGTTATAATAGGAGATGACCAGTAGCAATGTTGATAATATTGTTAGTGACTGAAAGGGTGACCTTGCTGTCTTTGGAAATGCTACTCCTGACTTGGAGAAGCAGGAGATTCTGTCCACTGATTAGACACCTCTGCACTTCTCTTGCTTACCATGGTGTTGCCAGATTAAAGTTGTCGACTACCAAGGCAAGGCACTGAAGCACAAAAAAGTTCTCCTCACAGTAAGCTGTGGTGAGCAGCAGTTTAAGCAGAAGTACATCATGGGGGACTCTGGGACATCTTCATTTAGCCTGAACACGACTGCTTGGAACAGCACCTTGATCTCCTTGGAGGTAAGTGAGGAAGGTCCTGTCTTGTTGACAGGGATCCTCGTGCATCTTACAGCTATTTACTGTCCCACAGACACCTCCCTTGTTCCTTCTTGAAGGACAGTAACTCAAACGTGAAACACGTATGTTCTGGATCTTTCCTCCCTCTGATGCCTTATTCTCCAGATCCTAGTTGCTTTCCTCATGAACTGTCCACACAGAAATCTATGCTATAGTGTTGCTCAGACCCAGTCCTAGCTTCTTACCAAGCCACAGGTAGGGTGATTTGCAGCTGATCTGCTTAACTAGAGAAATTAACTGTGGGTTGTTTTGGGGTTTTTTTTTGTCTCACTAGGCAAGTGTCCTGCATGAAGATTTGGATAGAGAGCCTTGGTCAGTTGATTTGAGTTACCAGCGAGCCTCTCACTTCATCCGTCCATTCTACAGTGCCAGCAGGAGCTTCCTCTCTATTGTTCGTGTGCCAGAAACAATGCCCTGTGGTAAAAAGCAGAGTGTCCAGGTGGACTTCAGAATTTATCAGGAAGACCTGGAACATGGACCCAAGCGTGTCATTTTCTCCTACTTCGTGAGTTTTTTTGGGACGTGCTAGTGGGCGATGGCTCAAGACACAATATCAACATCTCCTACAGATTCAAGCCTGATGTTTGATAGGTTTGGCTCAGCCCAGGACAGGTATCTCATTCAGCCATCATGGGGCTGGACCCTGGTTTCAATCCTGGGGCTGCAGTAACAGCAAGAAAGTCAGCACATTTCTTTTGAGCTCTGCACAGGTGCAGGGCAGGTATTGGCCTTACCTGTCCTCCCAAGTCTCTTGATCCCCTGAGCTTTCCCTGCCACCTGAGAGCAAGTAAAGCTCATATTCCTCTCCCTGCTCCCATTTAATCTCCAGTTTCAAAGTTACTTCGATCTGCATGATGATCTCAGAGACTGTGTGACTGGCATTCCCTTCCCTTTCTGTATTCTTCCCTAGGTCACAGGGAAAAGAGGGATAGTCCATGCAGGTCAGAAGACTATTTGGGTTGGGCTGCCAAGAAGTAAGTGCACTCCCCTGCTCTGTTTCTAGTAAGCATTCAGTGATCTGTGGCATCCCATTTTATGTGGATATGTGACATAAGCCTCTTCACTTTTCTGTTGCATCAGAGCATCGTGCCTTTCCAGCTTTCATGTTTCCTTGACCCTCCTGCTTGGTACTGAAAGAACAATACTCAGCATTTCCCAGGCTGAAAGGCTTCTTCTCCATCCCTCTTACCTTCAGCTCAATCTATGCCCCAGCATCAAGATCCATGGTTTATGTTATCTTCCCTAATGGAAAAATCATCACTGATTCTACCATCTTCAGTTGGCATCCTCTGTCGCCTTCATTTTCAGTCTCCTTTTGCTGGCCCTGCAAGTGGTGTGAAACTATAGCCTAACCCTCTACCAAAACTCTTCTGCTTTAATTTGTAATTTTGTCTGCAAATAATCTGAGTAGTTAGGACACCACAAATTATCATTTTGATGGGTGTTGACTCACTGCTGTCTACTTCTCCAGCTCTTTTTAAAAACAAAACGAAGCTAAACTAAATTATAGGTGTTTCGGGACAATGGTCACCTCTTTGTTGGTGATGGGAGGCTTTGGAAGATATTTGAGACTCTCACTCTTTGTGGAGCTAAGCTTGAACTGTTCAAGAGTTGTTTCATCTCCCCGAGGCAATGAACAGAACTAGGAAGAGTCTTTTGCTGTCTCGAATACCAGATCCAGAGATTTGCTTATTGTTTCAGTGGTCTCCAGAAATCTCCTTGGTCCTGAAAGACTTGAGGAAGTGAATTAAACTGGCACATGCAAAATGGCAAAAGCTAATCAGAGGTCGTTTTCACTACTAAATATACTTTCTCTTCTTTGGTCTCTCATCCATCTAGTGCTGAAAGGCTTCTTCTCCATTCCTCTTACCTTCAGCTCAATCTATGCCCCAGCACCAAGACTCGTTGTTTATGTTATTTTCCCTAATGGAAAAATCATCACTGATTCTGCCATCTTCAGTGTCTCCATGTGTTTCAGAAATAAGGTAGGATTTATGTCTGAGGCCACAACTAAATGTATGAGTGTCAATGTGTCTGCTGCGATGAAAGAAGAGACTGAAAAATACACAGCATGTGTAGCTGACACTGTGGGATGCTGTTGGGTGAACTACAGTATGTGAATGGTGAAGTGAGCTGTGGTGTACGGAGCAACTATGTGCTGAGCATTCTGGGGACTGCTGCAATGTTTGGGAAAGGCAGAGAATTGCTCTGTCTCCATAGGCTTGCATAGCCAGCAGGATCACAGCCTAGCATGTGTTGTTAGTGTGGTTCCCAGGAGACCTTGAGACTGCTCTGCTACTGCAGCAGACACTTGGACTTGTTAGTATTTGGTGTTGGGAAGACATCTGAAAGTGGCTGATGGAAGAGGTGGATTTTACTGGCCATCCAGAAAGGGCTGAGCTCTTGTGGTCACTGTGACATCCATGTGAATCTGCTTTATTGTCTGTGCATTGCACTTCAAACATGAACTTCTGAGGACTGGCATTACCTCCGCTTCACAGCCACTTATCTGCCACAGACAGATTCAAGCAAGAACAGGAAGTGCTTCAGGAAACTCAGACCAACCCCAAAGGGCCTGGAGATAAGGACTAGGCTTATTTTTGATCTGGGTCTCCAAAAGGACCAGTGTGACAGCTGTGTGAGGTGTGTGATCACAGCTAACTGGTTTGCTGGGTAGAGAGAATGCTGTGCTCTGACACGGGAATATCTCCAGTACTGTGAGCTGTGCACAGGGATGGTTCCCCCTCTGCCATCTTTCCTGTTAGAACCTCAACATGATGGTTTTTTTAAATACCTCCTGGGGGTCCTTGGGAGATTCCTCAGGTTTCCATCCAAGGCAAGTCCTTGGAAATTCTCTTCACGTAGTTCCCTTCCCTGCTCAGGAAGTGGTAAGGTAGTCAGCAGCAGGAATCTCGCTCAGGTGTTGCCTTGTGTTTTTTCCATTTAGGTGGAGCTGGGCTTCTCAACACGGGAGACTCTTCCTGATTCAGAGGTTGGTCTTCACCTCCTGGCAGCTCCCGGGTCCACATGTGCCATCTGGGCTGTGGATCGCAGTGTCCTTTTGCTGAAGCCAGGAAAAGAGCTCAGCAGCTCCTTGGTGAGTGGACCTGCTCCAACTTCTTCCTTTCCCTTCGTACTGACATGAAGAGGGAGGGAAGGAGGGAAAAAAAGGCATTACATCCGTGTGGAGCTTGTCTCCCAGGAAACTCAAAGCAGTGCCCAGAGGGATCAGCAGCCCTCTCAGGGTGGCGCAGGTGGAGATGAGGGGTCACGTGTTCAGAAAGAGGTTGAGCATCACTCAGTACACCAGTAAATCATCTTCTGGTTTTGTGTCTCATGTTCATTTCAGTGGGTTGTGCTGGCACTACCAGAGGAGAGCCAGAGAAGAGTGACTGAGCCTGGGCTTTCTGGCGTGTATTCCTGCACAGTAGCCAGGAGGAACAGTTCAGACAGGCCTTGGATGTATGACAGGAAGGGGATGCCAAGTTTTATTTGTGCTGATGTTTTTTTTTGCTTTTTCTTGCTTTTTCAGATCTATGGGCTGTTCCCATCTGTTTATAGCTCCAGGTATCCTCCCCAAGTGTCCGAAGAGGATCATTATTGTGGGTTCCCAGATTCTGATGAGCCTGATGCGTTTACAACATTCAGGGTAAAAATGGTTGATTTGGTGGGCTGGGATAATGCATGAACTGAGGGAAGCGTGGCCTGGAACAGGTCTAGTTTAGGCCCTTGTAACTCACTTGTTGTTTGAATAAGTGGCTCGACCAAGATAAAATTGTTGTGTAGTTGCAGCACTTTGGTTGTGTGATTCAGGATGCCAAGGATTACTGGTTACTTTAATTGGATTTCACACAGTTTCTTTAATCTCCGTAACATGAGCAATTGCACTCTGCAGGCTAAGAAGGCATAATACCCAAATGACCATGTGTTGTAAAAGAATGAATTTGGCTGACTCAGGCCAGATGAATTAGCTCAGAAGACCATGTTTGCCCATTGCTAGGGGTCTGAATAATTCCCTCTTAAAATGAAGCAATGAAATACTTTGTCAAACTAGAGGACAGCGAAGTCCTGAGTGACAGAGCCTAGAACAGGCTGCCCAGAGAGGTTGTGAAGTCTCCTTCTCTAGAGACTTTCAAGATCTGCCTGGACCTGTTCCTGTGTGGCCTGCCCTGGGTGATCCTGCTCTGGCAGGGGTGTTGGACTCAGTGATCTCCAGAGACCCCTTCCAACCACTACCATTCTATGATTCTAAGTCCTCACTGCATGAGGGGACAAGAAGGCACAGGGTAGAGGGCAGAGAGGAGAGGACAAGCTTCTGGTACATCAGTTCTTTCTTTTCCTACAGGACATGGGGTTGAAAATTATGTCCAACACCAATATCAGGAGACCCAAAGTGTGTCCAACCACTCCATCAACAACTATGCTGCAGGAAACAGGAGTGTTTACTTCCAGGCCCATGTCGATGTTTGCCCAGCCCCATAAAGCATATAATAGTAAGCATTTGCCAACTGTTCCTTCTCCCATGGAATGCTTAGTCTCTCAGGTGAGAGAAGTCTTGGGTTTGCACTAAGAAGCAGTACTTGTGGTAATTGTAAATGAAGGAGAAAGAGGCCATGACCCTAAACCTGTTGTGCTAGTATGAGGCTGCCTGGGACTCACAGCTTTTGGCTCTCAAATGTTAGTGAGCTGTCTTGTCTCTGAGGTGAGGGAATGGTTACCCTTCCCATGGTGCCTACAAATGCAAGTGAGGCCCAAAGTACCTCTGTCATTTGAAATGAGGCAAGAGATTTCAAAATGTGGGATAGCTCCTTCTGTTCAAGTGCAGTGCTTCCCAAGAGCTGGCTGGATGGCCAGCAGCCTGAGCTGGGCTGGAGCTCCTCTGCTCTCAGGACACTGTGGTGACCGGGTCTTTGTTATTTCCAGAAGAGCACCTGACAACATCTATCTATCAGCCAAGTATGTTTTCACCTGTTTCTTCAGCTGAAAACAGTGTACACAAGCATTTCCCCAAAACCTGGATATGGGATTTGTATTCCCTGGGGTGAGTAAGCCTAGCAGCGGGCGTCTAGTCTGGGTGGCTTTGTGTGGCTTGGAGTGGCAGCTGAAACAACTGAGTTTAGATCATAAGCTGCTGAGGAAGACACCTGAGGTCATATGTCACGAGGCTCATACCTGTCAGGCTGTTTCTAATTGGAGCTGATGTTTTCATTGAGTGCATTTTCCTCTGCTAGATGATCATACAGAAGTATTAGCCATTCATGGGAGGTGGCTGGCATGGGAAGATAGAAAAGGAAGGATAGTGTAGGAAAACAACTCCACTCTGCTTGTGGGCCAGCATTTCCCAAACTGTGCTCACAGGATGTATCCTGGGATGCCAGGGAAGCTGATCTCCACAAAATCCTTCACAGGACTGGGAGTTGTGTCCTGCGAGAGAGGCTCAGTGAGTACACAGAGTCTGCTGAGGGAGCTTTTGGAGGTTTTTAATCTCTGACTTTAAGAATTTGTCTGGTATCTGGAGACTGGAGTCTGCTCAGGCCAGCTGTCCCCACATCTGCCTGCTCTCAATTCCACTGTCCTTCCAGCTAGATCCATCTTTTCACCCCCAAGCAGCAAATATCTCCTATGTGATTTGTCCACAAGCCTGATCTGAACAACCAAAGGTGTCTGTGTTGTATCTGTTGCCTTCCTGTATGTGCCGAGCAAAAGTGAATGTCTCCAGTTACTGGAGTCAAGCAGTATCATTAGCTTTAGATAGGGCTGATTTTATGTCTGCTTTGGTAGCAGCCACAGAATAGTCTGCTGCTCTCAGAAGTTGTGGTGTTGGCACAAGGCAAGTCTCTGCCCTGTTTTCATGTTGGACTTTAAGCTGTCAGTGTCTCCCAGGGCAGTGAATGGCTGGATCTGTCTCTTCTTGCTAAGTCATACTGATGTTGAGCCAGTCCTGTTTCTCTTCTCGTGTCTGGTTTCCCATCCCTAGGCCAAGAAGAATAAAACTGCTGACATCTGTAAACCATTTTGTGACGTGCAAAGGGCCAATTGATAGCACCTTGCAGACACGTAACCTATTGTCAGAAATGTCCCGTTGATATCAACATCTGAGGCAGGGGTCCCTAATTCTACAAGCATGTACTTGTATCCCTATAAAGGCTATATGATCAACAGAGATTAGGGGTTAGACTAAGATTAGGGGATGAGGCACACTGGAGAGAAGGGTGCAGGCCAGGTCATTAGGTGCTGCATACAGCAAGACTCAGTTAAATGCTTCTGTTGCTGTCGATTTCCCCCCAGTCCCAGTGGGAGCAAGAATGTCACTGTCACTGTGCCTGGTACCATCACAGAATGGAAAGCAGGGATGTTCTGCACAGGACCGAATGGCTTTGGACTTGCGCCAACCTTCAGTCTGCTTGTTTTCAAGCCCTTTCTTGTGGACCTCCCACTGCCATCTTCTGTGATCCAGGGTGAGACCTTCATCTTGAAGGCAACAGTCTTCAACTACCTGCAGCGATGCATGAAGGTAGGTGAACTCTGGTGGACTCTGCAAGAAAAGCAGCGTATGGGTGGGTAGGAGATGGCTGAAATATATGGCTTGTGATGTTTATCTTCTTACCACCTGCCTTCCCTGCTGCTCCCTCAGATCAAAGTGACCCTGGAGGAGTTTGCACACTTGCAGTTGAAGCCATGCAAAGGCTGCGTCTACAGCAGCTGCTTATGTGCTGGTGAAGCCAAGACCTTTCAGTGGAGTGTCACAGCTGAGCAACTGGGTAAGAAGCAAGTACAGGGTGGTGGGGTGGTGGAATTTGGAAGAGATGGGACAAAGGTGGGGATGTTTTGTAAGAACTGACATGGAGTGAGGAACTGTTTGCCCTGTTAACCAGTGAGTACTCATTTGCACTCATCCTAAGCTCACAGTTACTCACAAAATAAGCCATACAGGGCTATGATTCAGTTTTTGTTGTCAGTAGGTGACTTCTATTGTGTTAATGGGAAGTGCTTCCTCAGAAGATGTTTCATGCACCTAAATAAGTGTTACTTTCAGGGATCATGAACATCACCCTCAGCACAGAGGCTGTGGCGACCAAAGAGCTCTGTGGTGAAGAGATACCATTTGTCCCAAACCAAGGACAGAAAGACACGATCATCAAACTCCTCCTAGTCCGGGTCAGACAAGCTGTTCTGTTACCTAGACCTACAAGTGGGCTTTGTGCAATTCCCAGGTTTTGTACAGGTTAATTCTGGGAGTTACCTCCTGCTATTCAAGGTGTGTAATTAGAATCTCAGGTCCCAGGCTGAGCCCAGCTTGTGAGGGCTGATGGATGTAGGAGGTAGAGGCGTATCCTCCACTTTATACCATGGAAAATGTTAAATGTGTATGCTCTTTTATGTCCTTGCTCCTGAGCCCTCTGCTGAACCTTTCACAGACACACAGAAGTTACGATATTCTGAAAATGTGTCCTCTTTTCTTATCTGAAGTGGAAATCATAGAATGCTTTGGATTGGAAAATGGTTGACAAAAATTTACATTTGTACGTGTTAATGAAGTTACTTCGGTTGACTCTCCAGCCTGAACCAGGGTTTTGTTTATATCTATTTCTAATCCACTCGTAATCCCGTTTCTCTCCTGTGTGCTCATTATAATGCTACTTTTATGTGCTCCAACAGCCAGAGGGAGTGTTGATAGAAAAGGCTCACAGCTCCATCCTATGTCCCCAAAAAGGTAGAGACTATTTTCTTCTTTCACCCTGCTCATCCCCCTCCTTCCTGCCTAACCACCTCCTGGGTCTTTCTACATGTTGAAGTGTTTTCTCCATCCACATGGCCAAGCAACAGAAGCATACTCTAATAGTGGTACCAGTTAGAGCTTCCCCTGGGTAAGAATGTGGGGAGGTCCAATCTTTTAGTATCAACATCCCTGACACCAACGTGACAGCTTGCAGCCTTTTTCACCTGTAGTAATAAAACCAGACTACTGAATATGGTAAGGCTGGAGGACATGACTTAAGATGGCTATTCCTGTCTTGAATTTTACGGTGTATGATGGGGCCAGTAGCAGATTTTGAGAGCATGAGGTGCCTTGAGAAGACATGCCTGCAACTGAAATCTGAAACAAGATGAAGTAACTTGCGTGGACAAAAGCAGGTGGCTTTGAAGACGGAGAGTTTCCAGGAGAAATTCCTCTCAACCTCTTTAGAAGGAAGGCTGTTGGGATAGTGCAGCCACTGTGAGGTGGATGGAGGAAGTTGAGGGTGGAATGGGACAGGGGCGTTTTCAGGTGATCTGCAGCTTCTGTGGCAGGGAAATAGGATGTTAGCACAGAACAGTCTTGAACAGTTTCTGGGGATTTTGAGGGCTGTTTTCATCAGAATCTCTTTCTTTTTGTCCTTCACACACACCTTAACCCACTGGTGTCAGGGAATCCGGAACAAGAGTCTGTGTCACTGATGTTGCCTCAAAATGTGGTTGAAGGTTCAGTCAGAGCCACTGTCTCGGTCACTGGTAAGAAATTCAGCTATGATAGTCCCTTTGCAAATCCTGTATGTCTCAGATCAGCCCTAGGAATGCCCAAACCCAGAACCTCCCCACACCCTTTCTGAGCTTTCCAAGGCTCCACTGCCTTGTTCTTCTGATGTGTGTGCCTGCCTTTCCTGATTCCTGACAGCAAGGGAGTGTTCTGTTTATGGGATTCACCTGCCAGGATGGGAATGTTTACAGTCCTTATGGAGGGCACAGTGGAACTGATAAGCTGGCTGGACAGAGATGCCCCCACACTGTTGTGCTGGGACTGTCTTGCCTGGTGCACTGCTAGGAACAAGTCAGGGTAGGAGGAGGTGAATCCCCAAACCTCCTGCCCAGGAGATGGTCAGGGTGCCTATGCTCTGTTCCAGGTGACCTCATGGGTATGGCACTGCAGAACCTGGACCACCTGGTGCAGATGCCCCATGGCTGTGGGGAGCAGAACATGGTGCTGTTTGCCCCCATTGTCTATGTGCTGCAGTACCTGGAGAAGACGAGGCAGCTGACCCCTGAGATCAAGGAGAGGGCAACAGGATTCCTGCGCAATGGCAAGTGTGACAAACCCACCTTGCTCCTCTGCCTTGCCCGGTGTCCAACCTGCTAATAGTCATCAGTGCCTACTCCCCTTCCACCCGGAGTGTTCAACCACCCCATTCCCTTCACAGTGATTTCACTGCAAATACCATTCCACAACTAATGTCCTATCCTGCTTCCCAGGGTACCAGATACAGCTGCAATATCAGCATCCTGATGGTTCCTACAGTGAATTTGGTACCAGTGATGTGTACGGTAATACTTGGTAAGCCCTGGGCTCTCTCCCTGCTCTCTGCTTGCTGTCTGCCCAGGGGTGGGCATTTTTCTGCTCCCAGCATTGAATCCTTTCGGTCCTATTGCACCCAAAAGTGTTCCAGATGCTTTGCAGGCTAGGGCACTGCAGGGGTATGCAACTGTCCTTGGGATGAATTGTCATTGGACCAGCAAATTAGGAATTGCACAATGAGTGAGAAGAGACCCACCAGTTTCAAACTCCCACTTCCTTCCTTTTCACTCAGCTCCTGCTTAGATTCTCTCTTTCTGCTCATTCTTTCCTCTCTCATTCACTCCATCTCTTTCTGCTTCTCTTTTCCCTCTCTCATGCCTTTTTTTCTGTTCTTCCCCCCCAAATAGGCTGACTGCATTTGTGGTTAAATGTTTTGTCCAAGCCAAGCCGTATATTTTCATGGACAACAGGACCATCCAAGCTGCTCTGACCTGGCTGGAGTTCCACCAGCTTCCCAATGGTTGCTTCAGAAATGTGGGTCAACTTTTCCACACAGCCATGAAGGTAGGAGCCAGAGCATCTTGAAGGACAAGTCAAAGCAGTTCTTGCCAAGTGTACTAGTAATTGTTTAGTTGACTTTCTTGTGTTCTGCTTTCTTGCATGGGAGAAAGACAGAGATAGGTGGGAACTTTGCTGAAAAGCTTCAGGTCTTTGTGTATTTTTCTTTTTTTTCCAGCTTTTTGGATGTTTATGCTTTTTGTAGGGAGGTGTGGATGGGGAAGTCTCCTTGGCTGCCTACATCACTGCAGCATACTTGGAAGCAGGGGAGACACCAGAGGTAAATATTTGGATCCTTTCCCATGCTCTTGCCTTAAGATATGAATCCCGAAGAACTTAGTGGTGTCACTGAGGCAAGCAACAGACCACCTCGGAAAGGCTGGTGGACAAAATAATAGGGTGTGGGAGGAAGAACTTCTCACTTCTTGGGAAAAAAATCTCAACTCTCCCTTGAGAAGGACATTGCTTTCAGGGGATGAGATGAGTTCAGACCACTGGGAGCCACTGGAGTTTGTGGTTATACGTTACGCCCATTTCCCAGGCTTGGGCTGCTCACTCCTGCTCCCCTGCCTCATCTGCTCATGCCCTTGCTACCCCTACACAGCTGAGAGCTAATGGTGAGTTGTTAGGGAGGAGAGATGGGTGTAGCTGCTCCCACAGTGAAGTAAATAGATACAATGACATTTTTAATACGTTTTAGCTTCACAAAAATTGACAGTCTGGGAAAGGAGTGCTGGAGGGCAGTTGGAATTGAACACCTAAGTAATAACAAGAAGATGGAACTCTAAAAAGTGCTAAAGATCATAACTCATTATGAGGCTCTGTGGTCCTGGCAAGTAAAAAAATAAAATGTAATCAATCAACTTGATGGAGAAATGCAATTGCTATAGACTTTGAATGGCAAAGCTCTCTGGAAATAAGAAAAGTGTAAGAGAAGTGCTTTGCATTGCAACTGAAAGCAGTGGGCTTAGAGGAAAAAAAAAAAAAGAGACAGATGGAAATTGAACTTCTTTCTGGCAACAAATGGATGTCCTTCAGGTCACCTTTTTTTTCACCATAAGGACAATTAAGCGTTGCAACAGGTTGCCTGCAGGGGTTTAGTTGTCTCCATCATTGGAGGTTTTCAAGACCTGACTGGATAAAAGCCTGAGCAATGTTGTCTGATCTCATAGCTAACCCTGCTTTGAACAGGGGTTCCGATCAGAGGCCTTCTGAAGTCCCTTCTAATCTGAATTACTCTATCATTTGGTAATTCTATGTACTGTCTGAATTTTGTCTGACTTTTGTGGAGGAGTCTTTTCATGAAACTGAGTATTTGATACATACTGTGCTCTGCAGCAGAATGAAACAAAAGGACAAGGACCTTCATCCTGGTAGAAAATTAACAAAGAATTTGTCGTAGGTCTTAAGAACCAGTTTTTGTCATTTGGGAGGGAAAGCAAAGAGTTCCTGAGAAGAGATCAGACTGTACTCCAAATCCAGGAATAAAATCCTGAAAGGGAGACAAACGGGACCTCAGAGCAATTTGCACAACGAGGTAGTGGAAGTCACACTGTTCAGAATGAATCCACAGAGTTAGTGAATGAATCCCCAGACTTAGTACTCTGAAAGTGGCGATAGAGAATCTAGGTTACCACAGAGTAGGAGGCCTCATGGAATTCCTAGTGCTTCAGAGAAGATAGCAACAGTATTGTTAGCTCAGAGGATTGTCCATCAGGTGAGGAATGCTTCATTGCAGCATCAGATTTGTTGATAGGAAAGTAATTAGACAGTTATTCAATTGGACATACATGCATAAAGCATTGTTTTTAGAGAAAATGGTTGTGATGATGAAAGTCACTCAAAAGTAACAATGAATAGGTAAAACCACAAGTCTGAAGAGTTAGCTTCAATGCAGGAATTTCTTAAGTCTGTGGGTAGATGAAGTGGGAAACACAAAGCTTGCCATAGCACCCAGAAAAAGTGTCCTTGAGTGGGTTAGAAATGCTTTTTCAAAGAACACACACTCCCTGGAGGTCAAAGTTCTGAGAAGCAGTTTGAGGATGTCCTGCAAGGGCTGATCCATTCAGGATGTTCAGAACAGATCCTACTTTCCCTTACAAGCCTACTGAAAAGCCTCAAGAAATTCATTAGGGGTTAAAATGCAGGGAAAGGCAGGGAATATTTTATGCTGTCCTGAATTTACCAGCAGTTTGCATGACAAAAAGTCTAGACAGAGACAAACCAGCCCTCTACTCCCACTCTGTGCTGGAAATTGATCTCTTGGAACAAAATTTGGATTGTTTACGTTGACTGGAGAAATAAATGGCATGTTGTAGAGGAGTAATTTCTCAGCTGGCACATGACTGCTCGCAGAGGCTAAATGCTTTTTTTACTACTGTTGTCAGCAGCTGGATGCACACAGTGAGGGTGGAACACTTCTGGTAGAGTGACACTCCCAGTTATTGCATTACTTTCACCAGAAGATGCCAGATCTAGATGGATTATAGTATGTGTCAGACTGTTCCCAGACAAGGCATTAAGATGTGTGGTAACAGTCAGCACTTCGGAGGTGGTACATCAAATGTTTCCACTTGAAGTTTGGAAGCTGTACAAACACTCGTTCTGCTACCTCCATTTCAACTGTCTGGGCAAATGAGAGATTTAAGAAGGAAAAGGAATAATAAAGGAGACTGAACAGGCTTGCTGCAGTCCCTGCTTAGCTCTATTCAGTTACAGAATAGAAAGGTTACTGTGATGGTTGCAGTTATTATATTTAAGAGCAGCAAACAGAAAAGTAGGAGTTCTTGAAAGGATGGAAGCTTAGCTTAGTGTTTCTGCTGGGCTTTAGAAAGAGATAGGAACCAAAAAGCAGCAGTTGGATCATGGGACCTTTTGGTACTCCATGAGCAGTAACTATGAGCATTTCTGAGAATTGATGGCTACCTCCAGAAATACTACTCCACTATCTAGAGAGCACAAAGATGATGCAGACACTACTTTTTCCCTTTCCAAGAAGGGAAAGAGATAAGGAACATGTCACATCAGAATATATCTTAAATGTAGCCCTTGTGTTCTTACTGTTCTTAACCAAGAGACCACTGGAAGAGGTGAAATCACAAAATATTGTAGGTGCACACATATGGGGCAGGTAAGCACCACAAGCCTTTGGCTCGTGTTCAGCATAACATAGCTGAATGCTGGAATACAATGCTGCTGAGACCAGTGGGTTTGCTGCCAACAGCAGTACTGGTGAAACTGGAAATCCCAGTGATCTTGGAAGGCATAGCAGAGGTAAACTGAATACAGTAATCCTGGTCAGCAGGCTGTGTGTAAGCTTTTGCGATTGTGTGTTATTGCTCTTGTGTTCGGACTTTGAAAGTCAGATGTGGTGGTGGTACCACAGCGGTGAGACCACTTGTTTCACTGAGAGAGCACTACTGACACCCGTGACCAGCTTGGGATGCAGGTGTCAGTCGAGCACCCTACACCAACAGCTGGAGACACTGTTTACTGGTGCTGGACCGACACAAAAAGAAGAGTGCAGGCTCAAGCACAGAGACACACGGGGGAATGTATGGGGTGCTTTCTGTGCTGGCATATTGCTAGTGCATCCTTCTGCTTCTGTCCCCCTGTTTGCCTGCCTCATGTGTTTTTTGTCTGTGACCACACCCGTGTAACTCTTCTCTGCAGAGTACAGTGGTGCGCAAGGCTCTGGGCTACATTGCCTCTTCCCTTCCCAGAGCTGCCAGCACTTACAGCCAGGCCCTGCTGGCTTACACCTTCGCCCTGGCCAAGGATTCGCAACTCACGCAAGAGCTACTTGATGTGCTTGATCAAAAGGCAATCAGAGCAGGTACGGGAACCTCAGTGGTGAGGGACCTCAGGGATGAGTGACTTTCTGAGCCCTTGGTTACATGCAACCTGGAAGGACCATAGCCTTATCCTCTAGGTCCTCACCAGAGCTTTTAGATGGCCAGCCTATGACCTCAAGGTATGTGCTGGCAATGCTGTGGTGTGGGTGCTGATTTTCTTCAAATCTCTTGCCCTTTCCTGGTACCAAAATTAAGGTTGGGCTCTGCGGGAAGTGTGCTTTCATATGCAGGACTACAAAGCACTGGAGAGGGAAGCAAGCTGGCAAGCTGCCCCACTTCTTGTGATCCCCACTCTCTGCTCCCCAGGACTGGAGGGTGGGTAGCTAGCTAGGGTCAGGTAGTTAGTGGCCCTGGCAAACAAGACAGTGGAGAAGTTGGTTGTCTGGGAGGTAATGTGTATGAAGTTTATTGGCCTATTGGTTTCTGTGTATCGCCTTGGTGTGTAATGTGCAGCGTTGAGTATTGCAAAGTACATGGGATTACAGTCCACCTAGTGATGACCCACCCAAGAGGTATTTACTCAATGTTCTTTGTAGACACAAGCCACTGTGCCTCCCAGGCTTCAGGATTTCTTTCATGACATCGCTCAGTGTCATCTACGACCTTCTTTTCCCAGGTGGGCAGATCCACTGGACTCAGACCACATCCAAGCCTAGACCCAGCACCAGCTCTTGGTCACAGCCACTGTCTGTGGATGTGGAGATGACATCCTATGTCCTCCTGGCCCTGCTCTGCAAGCCAAATGTCACAGAGTCTGATCTCAACACAGCCTCTGGCATTGTGGCCTGGCTTTCCAGGCAGCAGAATGCCTACGGAGGCTTTGCCTCCACACAGGTAACTTGTGGCTGGGGAAGGGGACGTTGCTTGAGAAGGAACCTCTGCACAATGTATACACAACAACATGCACAAGTGTGAATGCTTTGGGGAGAGGATTCCTTGTATGTGGAGTGCCTCAGGACGGTGAGTTCGAGTATCTTTGGGTCTCAGAGCTACAAATGTAATTGTTTCTTTCTTTTCAGGACACGGTTGTCGCCTTACAGGCCTTGGCTAAGTATGCAGCACTGACATACAGCACAAAAGGGGTCGCAGAAGTGAGGGTGAGATCCCAGAGAGGTTTTGGGAGGAAGTTTCAAGTCTCCTACCGGAACCGGCTCTTGGTGCAGGAGGCGGCATTGACAGAAGTCCCTGACAAGTTCTCAGTGCAGGCCTATGGCAGCTGTTGTGTCTTTACCCGGGTGAGATCCCACAGACCCTGCCGTGACAACACTCTTCTCATCCTCTTGTCAAATCCCAAACTCTTCATTGCAGCTCTGTGCAAGGCAATGTGTGTTAGCTGTGCTTTAACCCCAGCCTGTTGACAACGCAATAAACCTGTGTGCTGCAGGAGACTCAAGAGACAGTAGAACTTGACCAAATGTGAGGACAACTCTCAGAGTATCGGAGGACCGAAACGTATAGTGGTCCCACTGCTATGTGCTTGACTTGCACAATCTCCAGGGGAAGGCTGAGGAGAAAGATCCCAGCTAGAAGGATCATGGAAGGTTTCCAACCTGAGTGACCTTTATTTTGGGTGCTGGGATGACTCTGTTCACTGCGTATGCTTTATCCAGTCACTGTCTGGGGGTCTGTATCTTGAGGATTAGAATGGTCAGTGGAAAAAAGCTATGACAGATGATGATGAACTAATTATCCGTGTCTTATTCTGTCTTTCTGTCTCTCCTTGCAGGTGGTGCTGAGGTACAACATGCCCTCCGCAGGGGTCTCCACATCCTTTGCCTTGCGGGTGAAAACGGAGCCAGTCAATTGCACCGAGGATGATCCACACTCCGTGACTGTCTATGTCAATGTCAGGTGACTCTAAAGACTTTGCTCCACTCAAGCAAGAAAGCCAGACATGGCTGGAGAGCTGAGGGGTGCTTCTTGGCTGCAATGGAGGCACCAGACACTTTCAGCAGGAGGTCCAGGTGGAAGATGGAGAAGGAAAGATACCGGGGTCTCTGGGGACGGGGAAATGTTTCTAAGGGCTTTGGTTCTTGCTAGGGAGAGGAGTGCAACTAGTCACTTCAGATTGGGGTTGCTCAGAGGAGTGCAGGAATCATCTGTCCCCTGTGAGAGGGAACAGTTACTGCTTTTTCCCCAGTCCTAGAGCTGGGCTGCCTGGCTCAGGGTCCTGCACACAGGGTATGGTGGTGGAGGGAAGGCTAAGCTAGCAGAGACTCTCTTCTTGATCTGCTCCCCCAGGTACACTGGGAAGAGATCCATTTCCAACATGGTGATCGTGGAGGTGTCCCTACTGTCTGGATTCGTCATGGCTTCAGGATCTGGGATGTCTGTAAGAAGCCTGGGATCAGGATGGTGATGTGGTGTCAGTGGGGCCATGTGTGCCCAAAGAGAGGGGGGTGCATTTGCATAGGACGGTGTTGCCTGTCTCTCTCTTGAGCAAGCTCACCATCCCTTACCCTCTGAAACACGAACACATACTATTGATTCTTGTTTGGTGCCTTGAGGATGATGTTTCTTCTGGCCCAATTTGCTCAGCATATCCTTGACAGCTAAGTAGCCTAGGTTCCTGTCCCTGAGTTTTGCAGGAGCTGGGTGGCCCTGCATGGAAATCAGGCTGAAGGGGTAAGAACTCAAAACAAGTTTGAAAGTGAGTGAATGAGAGCCTGCCCATTCAAGCTTAGATAAACTTTGCTGGGATGTCTCATTCTTGCTTTTTTGAAAGACCAGACTAAATTGCTTCCTCTGCTCTCCTGTCCTAGCTGCATCATGGGCACTCTGTGAGGAGAGCGGAGAAGACACAAGGAGGTGTGGCCATCTACTTGGACAAGGTATGCATGTGCTACTAGAGAAGCTGCAGAAGTGGAGGGCAATGGCAGAGCTGTGTGCGGAATCCAGGACTGGAGTAGCAGAGCAGGATATTCAAGATTCACCTTGAAGTCCTGCCTTTGTCTCTTCAGAGTTGTTATGGCCTATCAGTAAGATTGATTTTAGTTGAGAAATAAAAAGAACAACTCGTAAGTGAACTGTCATTTGCTCTTCTTCCCCAGCTGAGCCATAAGTCTGAGACGTATGTCCTGCATCTGGAGCAGAAGATTGGGGTGATCAACCTGAAGCCAGGCCATGTCAGGGTCTATGACTACTACCACCCAGGTCAGTGTGGAACCATGGGATGCCAGGGTTGTCTGGATGTTTGCACTTGGGTCTGTGCAAGGATAACTTGGATCTCTCTTGTCCTGTTGCAGAGGAGCAGGCCCTGGCTGATTATAATGTCTTCTGCATCTGAGGTAGGAGTCCCTTCCTCAGCCTCCATACAGACTTAGTAGCCTTGTGATGCTTCCTCTACAACCCAGCCACCTCTCTCTGTCCCATAGGAAGAGTCCTATGTAATTCTGAGTCAGCATGTTCCCTTCATCTAGGGCTATATATGGAACTCCCTAGGCCTCCAGGGACTTTCATCTCTGCCCTCTGTGTTCTGCACTTTGTAATGTATGCTGGATTGCCCTATAGACAGGCTATGGGGTGCTTAACACATGTCCGTGATGTCAAGGACTAGTGTGCATTTTCTGGGGCTCTCTGCAGGGCTGTCTGGGCTGGTGTAGTGCATGGGTCTGCCTGCCAGCTGAGTGACAGCACTCATAGGTGGCTTGTGCTGTTCCAGAAGAACTTTCAAGCAGAATTCATGATACTGTTTTCAGCTTACTCTGGTTGGCTATGGAGAGTCCCTCTTTCTGGGGAGGGGCTGGGATAAAACAGGAGCATTGGTTCAAACAAGAGAAACACTTTCCTATAGAGTCCTTAGTGAGATCCTGGGCTCCCTAGATGTTGTTAGCATCCCAGGGTTAATAATTTGGGTGATAGTATTTGCTCTCTGGGTTTACTCCCTCTTCTGCTCTCATTTCTTCAGGGACTTGGTTTGCTCCCTTTTACTGTCCACTGTTTCAGCCCACAGGAATCCCATTAGAGCAAGATGCCCTAGGACAACAGGGCTGCTGCATTATTACTTCTGGCCTGATGGGCACGTGTCACCTGGAAAGTTACATCTTGGTGGGCTTGGGATATTGGTGCTGGGACAAATCTCACGTTGGCTTTCAGGACTAACTCCAGCTCAAGCCATTCTGCTCCTCCTGACAGCTATTTGCCGGTGAATTCTTTGGGGTGCCTGATTAATTCTGATTATTTTTTTTCATATAGGGAATTTCTTGCCTGTAAAAAGAGTGAAAATAAAATACAAATCACAAATCTAGGTATTGTGGTGTGTGTTTGGACTCTGTGACAGAGGATTACCTTGGCGGAAAGAGCAAAAGCAGACTCTTATAGAGAGACTGTATCTGAACCATGTACCTGATATTCATTTCTTCCAGCACTGGCTTGCCCTCCAGCAGTGTTGTGCAGTCACCTGTATGGGGTGAGAAGTCCTAGCCCTGCATGAAGACTGATGCCACTGAGCATCACCTACCACATACAGATGTGGCTGAGCAATAACGTCTCGGCCCACCCTGAGCTTTACATGGATGTAAAGTGAATTTACCCTGTTGTGTATCTCACAGATTAGCTTCCGTCCTCCTAGCGTAGAAAGAGAGAGGGGAGTAATTTTAGCTTCTGCACCTCCCGTGAAGCTAGTTCTTGCACAGGACCAATTCAAGCATGAGTTGTCAGGAAGGAGTAATGCGCCACAGTTGAACCCTCCCCCCAGTGAGCTGCTGGAGAGTGAGTAGGGTCTTTGTCACAAGACAAGGAGATGCAAGCGCAATTCAACAATCAAGGCATATGTGAAAATTCAATGTCTATCGCTGCTTTTCAAAGTCAACCCTGTCATGATTTAAGGAACTCCAGCTCGTGATCTGAGCTCTTCAAGCTTGGCAGTGCTGTGTCCCTGTATAGGCAGGCAGGTCTCCACAGACCCTCCCTAGAGCTGGCTGTGAGAGTGTGGTGGCTGAGTGCAAGGTCAGGCTTAGGAGTAGAAGGTTTGGGAGTGGGGTGGGGCTTGAGGGTCTGGCTTTGGCTACAGCCCTGAAAGTCCTCCAGACCAGACCCTACAACAAGGCTGGGATCTGTGGTGGTTTAAATGAAAGGGTTTGGAAAGTGTGTTGAAATTTCAACTTTGAAGTTCCAGAGTAACCCTGAAGTCTCAGCAAGTCCCACCTGTGATGCAAAAACATAAGCATTGCAAGTTCTTTTGGTCAAGAGTGAACACTCCCCAAAATGCACCAAGGAGATCTGCCAGCAAGGCAGGCTGCTGGAAGTCTGCTCCCTGCTTCATGTGCATCTTAACAGGACCAGAATGAACATGTACGTTCAATACAGCAGTTAGGTGTTACCAGTGCCTTGTGCAGTGCCAGAAGTGGTTGTGCTGAGGTTGACTTCATTCCAGGTGTCACTTTGTTCCTTCTTCTGCACCTTTGTTTAAACAAGAGCTTTTTCCTTCTCTGTATTCAATTTCCTCAGCAGTCCGTGAGCAATGCAGAGTCTAACTCTGCAGAACGGGATTTTTGCTTTCTCTGAAACTCTTTAAAAACCATTTTGCAGATACTACAGCTTTCTGCACACAACTCTGGCAACAAGTCTGGTAAAAGTCCCTGTAATAGAGTCTTACTGGGAAAGCAACTGCTGTAGTGGTTGCACACAGGTGTATCCTAACTCCTCCTCACTGACCTCAGGAGGGGTAGCTCGTGCACGAGCTCGTTATTGCAGGAGGAGTTCACACACACACAAAACCCCCACTCATATGCATGTGTGCACATACACACACTGTAAAAATTGCACATACCCACATTTTGGACTCGATATTCATTGCAATTTCTATGCCTGCTCCTCTTCTCTTCTCTTCTCTTCTCTTCTCTTCTCTTCTCTTCTCTTCTCTTCTCTTCTCTTCTCTTCTCTTCTCTTCTCTCTTCTTCCTTAAAAATCTTCTCTTCTCAGCTTTAAACTGTAGTACCTGCGGTGTCTGGCCACACCAGAGGGCATTTGGGAGAGACATGGCTGTATTTCAGGAGAATATAAAGATGGGGAACAAACCCACCTTTGAACAAAGCACATTGCTTTCTCTGTGTCCTAAATTTTCCCCTCTCCGCTCAGAGTGGGACATGTCAGACATCAGACTCATCTGTTTCTTGTTCACAGAATTGAGGGGTTGTGATGATTGAACCTGGAGCCTTGGTGGTGCGCGTGCTTCTGGGATCAGGTCTGCTGCTAGAGCTCCCAGGACTGCCTGCCTCCAGGGACACAAATCCAGCCTCAGCAACTTCTGTGCACCTTGCCTGTCTCTGAGCCAAGTGTACCAGCAGCGTGCCCAGGGGGCCAGGAAAGCCAGCACCATCCTGGCCTGTGTCAGAAACAGTGTGGCCAGCAGGAGAAGGAAAGTGAGTGTGCCCCTGTACTCAGCACTGGTGAGGCTGCACCTCGAGTACCGTGTCCAGTTTTGGGTGCCACAGCGTAAGAAAAACATGGAGGTGCTGGAGAGGGTACAGAGAAGGGCAACGAAACTGGTGAGGAAATCAGAGAACATGTCTTATGAGGAGCGGCTGAGGGAACTGGGGTTGTTTAGTCTGAAGACAAGGAGGCTGAGGGGAGACCTTCTTGCTTTCTGAAGTTGTCTGAAAGGAGGTTGTCATGAGGCCAGTGTTGGCCTCTTCTCCCTAGTAACTAACAACAGGACGAGAGGTAGTGGGTTTAAGTTGCGCCAGGGGAGATTCAGATTGGACATTAGGAAGAATTTCTTTACTGAAAGAGTGGTGAGGCGTTGGAACAGACTGCCTAGGGAGGGGGTGGAGTCACCATCCCTGGAAGTGTTCAAAAAACAGGTGGATGTGGTGCTTTGGGACATGGTCTAGTCATGGTCATGGAAGTGTTGGGTAGAAGGTTGGACTTGATGGTCTTGGAGGTCTTTTCCAAGCTTAATGATTCTATGACTCTAAGTGAACAATGGGTCTGTGGACTAGGGAAGGATCTCAGCACAAGAAAACAGCCAGGTAGTCTGTACACTGCCACAAGTTCCAGTGGGTACAGAGCTGTGCTAAGAGGTGCTCTTTCCAAGCACCTCCTGGCCACCAGCAGCTGGTCACCATGCTGGTAATGGGAGATGGATAAGGGGCAGAGTCAGATGAATCATGCACACCAAGCCTGCGACTTTATTGTTGCTGCTCCAACATTAATTTCATTCTGTTTCATTGTCTGGATGCTGGATTGTCTTGATTGCTCAGAATGTAGATATCTCATCAGTGCTAAGTCCAAAACTTCAGAGGTCTTTATGTGTCTACTCTCACAAAGCAGCTCCTGGAGTCAGTAGGAGCCAGGACTCACTATACCGTTGCTATTGTGAGCCCCTGTGCTGGAATCTGGCTTATGAAGGATCTGTCTGTCCCCTGGAACTGCTGTGGATCTACTACTGTGAACAAACAAACCTCAGCTGGGATTGTTCAGCAGGCACTGCCTGTACTTTCTGAAACCCATGGAAAGGAATGAAGGAGAGCCTCCTGTCAGAGAATGATCCATATTCTTGCTCCGGTTCCTGTTCACTTGTTTATCCAGGTGCACTAACGCCTTTTCCTCAGCCATTGGCACCAGCATCTCTTAAGCCGAACAAAGAAAAAGGAGAGAGAGGATTTCTATCTGCCCACTATGTGTGTGTTTGTGGTGTAAAAAAACCCCCCAACCCTAGTTTCCTTGTTATGCATTAGTCTTTCCTAAAGAAAAAGAAAATATTACTAGGCCCTACATATTTAAGAGCTCAGGTTGGTACTGGAGGATATATCAGTGGTGCATTATGATATGAAATAGCCACTACCCTCCAATACAAGAACTTCCTTATTTTAAGAAGAAGTAGCTTCAAGAAACAGGTTTTCTTTTCAGTTATGGTAAGATACTCATGCAAAAGTTCAGTATAATCAGTAGACTATGGGTATAGCATTAACATATGGAAAAGAAGCTCCAAAACTAGATAGTTTTGAACACACTAGTGTGTTCTGATCATCTAGGGCCATAGGCACAGCCTCTTGGTAGCTAGAGAAAACCCTGTAGGACTGAAGCTGTGTAGTTTTTTTACCTGCCTGACCAAGGTTCAACACTCATTTCCATCCATGAGTTGCATGTGTGAGTCGGCCCCGAACTGGACCGCAGAGGATGGTGTGATACAGCTGGAGTGAACTGCGGCTGTTAGATGTCCTCTTCAAACTGGAATACCTGTAGGGCAGAGATAAGGTGAGGGCTCCAGCTCTGCCTGCTCTCTGTGCTCTCTTCCTGGGCAAGGCAGCACTTTGCAAAGGAGCAGAGCACTATTATTCATATTATTCATTGTTATGCTTCTTCTGTACGCAGCCTGGTCCCCAGCTCAAGACTGAGACCTGCCTTGGGAGCTACGGGCTTGGAGAGCTTGCAAAGAGTATGGCCACCAAGAGTTCAGCGTGAGCTCCAGCTGAGTGCACATGCCACATGCCAGCTGAAGTCGAAACAATGAGACTGAGACCGCAGCTGGCAACGAGGAGCAGGGTCAGTGCAGTGAACAGGAAACAGACGGTTGGTTAGTAAAATAAAAAGCATATTTGAATCATGCTGGCCCATCCACAGGGCATTAGGAGAGCAGAGAGGCTGGAGTCCAAAAAAAAGACTTGGATTGGCTGGGGCATATCTTGAGTGGTACAACCCTGTGCCTGCAGCACTATAAACACGGGAATGAGGCAGAAGGCAGGAAACCCCAGGGCTTCTTGTCTGCTTCCTGGGGGAAACTGCCGCAACAGCAGTTGGGTACCACAACGACCCCTACCTTCTCTCCTGACCAGATTCCTCTCCAGAGGAATCCACCTCTCTGGGGCTCTGCGATGAAAATGTGGACTCCCTTCCTACTGAGCTGCTTGCTCTACATCCTGGGGATAGCAGCGCAACCGTAAGTGCCATTAAAAAAAAATGTGGTAATTTGACAGTTGTGATGCTGAGGGAGGGGCCAGGATAGCAGGGAGAGAGTGTGGGGCCCTGCGGGTCATCTCCTGAAAGAGATAAACGTGGGATGGGTACGCAGCACCCCACAAGCATTGCTATGAGCAGAAGATCTTCCTGAAGGTGGGAACCTCTCCCGTGGGTATCGCTGCAGTGCAAAAGTCGGTGCAGACTGGTGGTGGGAAGAAGAGGAGTGAGGGACTGCAGTCTGAGGAAGGCTGTGAGGAAAGGTGTAGGATAAAGTGAAGGGCCAACGAAAAGGGCAGGGGATGGTTAAGCAGAAACCAGTCTGCTGCCAAGGTAGCTGTGGAGCTGTCTCAAAGCAAACAGGGTGAACCCTTTTCTGTTAAAGGGCTGGGCTGTTGCATTTTCCATGTGAACTGGAAACACCTGAGAATGGCTCCATTTGCAGAAACAGAGATGGTCTCTACTGTACACATTTCTCTTCGCTGCTGTAGCATCCTCCAAAATGATGCACGCAGAGGTGACCTGAAAGCATTTCTCTTGTATTTTAAATTAACTACGAAGCTTCTGTCATCCCTGTGAGAGGTTCACACTCTCATGGTTGATCTGTCCCTCTCAACTCCAGCAAAGCAACACCTCCTGCCCCCGGGGAGATGGGAAACCCTCCTGCTTCCTCAGACCGTACAGTATTAATGCCAAGAGTGGATGTGATGTCTTGTTTTCCTGCTGCAGGAGGTACCTGATCATCATTCCAGCTGCACTGCCCTACCCCTCTTCCCAGAGGGTGTGCTTGGACCTCCGTGGGGTGGAGAAGCCCACTCGTGTGGCCTTAACTCTGGTACATCCAGCTGGCAACCTCAGCCTCTACCGCAAAGTTGTCCGCAACAACTGGATCTTTGAGTGCTCCACATTTCAGGTCAGGATCATTCTTGGTGGGGATCTCTAGCTGGCAGCTTCCAGCGTGCTCTTTTGTCTCCTGCCTCCTCTCACTGGAAATAGAGATTGAGAATGGTGGGAGGAGAGAAGGCATGGAAAGGAGCGAATACAAAGTCGGGGAGAGTGTTTAGTGGGAGCCTGGTGTCTTTGCTCCCCTGCCTTTCTCTGCACTCATGATACTCTTCCTGCTGGGTGGATCATGATACACATCGTGGTGGCACGCTGAGGGAAGGCTGCCTGGACAGACACCGAAGAACTGAGGAGGGTGGAGGCACTTAGAAGCATCCAAATGGCAGCTGTGTAGCTCCTTCTCTCCCCTGAGAAGGAAGCACTGTCTCAGGGTGTCATTTGTTGAGTCGTGATGCAGGAAGAGTCAGACCTCTCGTCTTAGTCTCCCATCATGTTTGCTTCCCTCCAAGCTTCTCTTTTAGGGGTGGAAAATGTGCTGGATGACTAGGAAAGACGTCGGAGGGTGTGCACACAAGCTCAGCACAAGTCTTCCTGATCTGTGAAACTCATGAATGTTATTTTCTTGGTTGGATAAATAAGAGTGGATTCCAGACTCTGTGACCTGCACACTGTAGCAAAGAGATTTATAGTTAACACAGACCTTTTCTTCCCTTGGGTTAAGTACTCTCCACCTCACCCCACATAGGCTCCAATAGTGGCCCTGTGAAGGGGCGGGTACAATTTTGATGCCAGAATAGGCTCCCTTTTCCTCTTTTGCAAGGTCTGTCCCAAGTGCAAAGGCACTGTCCCCTGTGCTGCCACAGACACAGCCCTCGGGCACCGAGGGGACACCTTGTGCTGGCTTTCAGCGTAAAGCAGAGAAGAGGCTGGCCTCACAGTGCAGCTGGAGCAAGGAGAAGAGCATTTCTGCGATTCCATCTTGTCCCCTCTGGATGTCTGCTATCCTGGTGGCTCATCTTTTGTGTCTTAGGTCCCCCAACCTGCAGGCAGCCAGGAGGTGGGCACTGTCCAGCTGCGTATGTCCAATGGCCACTACTTCAAAACGAATGAAGAGAGGAGAGTCCTCATCTACCGGTCTGGCACAGGCACATTCATCCAGATGGATAAACCTGTCTATAACCCAGGTCAGACAGGTGAGCACTGCCAGAACACCATGACAATTCCCCTGCCTTGACCTGACCTGGACTTTGTTCCCAATTTACTGTGAGTGGGGTGCTGAGTGCTTTGTGCCACGCGGTCTGCGTGGGAATGGAGCAAGAAGCTATCTGCTGTCTTCTGGAGTGATGTATCCATGCACCATGTTTTAGGGGCAGGAGGGGACTGAAAGGGTCAATCTCACACATTCTAGGAGCAGAGCTGTCTCAGAAGAGGGAGCAGCTTGAACATCGTCTCCTCAGTCAGGGCCAGGTAGAACTGTTCTGCTCACGTTGCAGACTAGGGTAACGCCAGGGGTAGCCCATGGGAAAGACTCTACATTGTGAGTCTGGCTGCTGTGTGCTGCAGCGTGGCTGGGGAGAAGAGGCAGGGTTGAGTAAAGGGCAAGTGGGGCTGCAAGGCGGGCATGGGGCTGCCAGCAGGGCTATGCGGGGAGCTGTGATTTCGGGGTGAGGGAAGCGCAGGACAAGTCTGTTCCCAGGTGCATTCTGTCCCTACAATGTGCTCTTCTCCATTTTCTCCCTTCAGTGAAATTCTGGATTGTGACGTTGACTGAAGATTTTGTTCCCGTGAACAGCAAGGTAAAGCCCACCTAAGTGGAGGCGAGGAAACCTCTGGGCTCTCTCTGTCAGGTCTGCCTCCTCTACCAGCCCCATGCCGTGGAGGCTAAGACGGTCTTGATGCCTGCAGCACCAAAAAAAACCCCAGGCAGCCAACACCAGCCCTCTGCTAAGGCAAAGTGGGACAGCAGTGCCCATATGCCGATGGCTGTGCTGTCACTCTCACAGGATGGCAGTGGGATGGTTGGCATTGCCGATGGCATCCGAGGAGTGTGCCAGCACTCCCTGCTAGCCGAGTTAGTACAGGGCAGACCAGGAGCTGTGTGCACCCGCCCTCCTCTCCTCCCACCAAGAAACAAGCAGGGCGCAGTGACCAGGCGAGTTGTGTATGGACTCAGCCAGACCTGAAGCTCCCCTCCTGGAGCTCTGGAAAGCTCAGCACTTTGTGAACGGTGTCGCACCTATGGGTGCCAGGAGGGTCTGGAGCAAACTGCGATGCAGCTGCGAAATGTTAAGAAAAAAAATAGTTGATATGGGAAAGGCTGTGCATGAAGTAATCATTTAAAAAAAAAAAAAAAGAAAAGAGAGAAAACATTATAACCAAATTATACTGACTTGCTGCTGGCAGCAGCTCATTCGCTCTGTGTCAAGGGAGTGAAAAGTTGCCAGAGACTTGCATATGTGCTAGCCAGGGAACTGCAAGACAAGATCTTTTTTTTTGTGGTAAGCAATTACACCGGCAGCCAGCAGCTGTAGCTGTTTCACACTCCTATGTCCTCGAGCAATTTAAAGAGAGCCAACAGGAATTCACACCATGCTGGATAAATACTGAGGGACACATACACAGATAAATACTGAAGAGCAGAGAGTTGGTTCAAATCCCTCTAGACTGAAATGATGGGAGAGATCTTTCTGACTTCTTTATAGGTGACAATTTCCTGACATGTGCGCTATTGGTGAGGACCTAGGATCATGCACTCCTTCCTCCTCCCAACAGAGAAGTCATATCTCTTATATTAGTTAGATAATTGAGTAAAAACCACATTTACGTTTAATGTAACGTTTACATTTAATGCCTACAAGAGGTTCATGAAGGTGTTTGGCTGTACATGTTTGATGTCTGTGTGTATGTATAAGACAATTAGCATTATATCTGTTAATAATGCTGTGATGAAAATTCAGAAGAGGTCATATTTAAACAAAGTTATTATGAAGCTTGAGTGCACTGCAGCATTAAAGCTGTAATATATAGTTTTCAAATCAGATGGGTTGCAGATAACAGAGGGTGCCGTGTTTTGTTTTAGCACTGACATTGGATTGAAGTCATGAAAATAGGTAGCCCGCACTTCTTTTTATTTTTGGCTTCAGTGAAAACAGAGGTGTTGATTACAACTTGTGTGGAAGTTTAGAATGATGACTAATTTGAATTACGTGTGGCCTTCGGGTTACAGACCAGTTATTCTCCCAAGCCCCTGCTCCTGTCTTTTTATGCCTTGTGCTCCCAAATCACATGTCCTCCTGGCTGATAGCTGCAGGGATATAAGAACCAATAGAGAATTAATAGGCCTAGAAGGGTTGAAGTATAATCCTTCTCTGTCCCTCCCTGTTACTGTCAGCTGCAGTCAGTAGTAATTCCTATCTCCAAGCCTTGCTTCCTAGGCCAGGGATTTTACAGGAAAACTTGGGATATATATTTCCTATAGGTGATGCAGTGTTCCTAATTCTTGTGTTTTGTGTTACAAAGCTGGTGCCTTTTAATATTTGTGATCTTGGGATGATGGATGGTATTTGTAAGTTTGTCTACTTTTCTCCTTTTTTTTTTTTTTTTTTTAATAGTGAACTTTGGCTCTCGTGACTGTAGAGTATCTATCAAAGTGCATCTTAAGAATTCAGGGATCAAAAAGCAAATTCAAAGAAGAGCAAAGCTTCTCACTTTACCCATTTCCCTTACTATTTCAAAGCCATTCTCCTGGTTTGGGTAGGCTCAAACTCTTCCTATGGTAATGTTGGTGACTGATGGTGTTGTCACAGCACGTAGGCTAGTTGGGTAACATAAGTGTGTGTGCAGGTTGCTCTGTCATTCCAGCTTCTGACGTTTCTGTCTGTTTGCTTTGCAGTACTCTGTGGTGGAAGTCCAGGTGGGTGTTTCAGGCTCCTCGGGTGTTATGAGGAAAGGTACTTCAGTATGGATAATACCTCACTGAGTCAAGTTACTTTTCTTAAGGTCTGTTTATACACATGCACGTGCATAATCTGTCCACATGCTTCTTGCTATCATCCATTAATGAGACAAATGGTTCAGCTTCCAGCTATTTCTACATTCAGGAACACCTGAAGCTAAGTCTTGCCGTTCATCTCTATGTGAGACTAGGCAGTCTGAATGTCAGGACCTTTCATACATTCTTTTTTTGATGGTAGTACAGAGTAGAGTAACCCTGGGTGGTTTGGTTCACCTCTACGGGTGCTTCAGCACTCATGTTACCTCACTTGGGCACTATCTGGGGAAAGCCTCTGAAATCTCTGAAACACCTTTGAATCCAGTGGGCTCTCAGTAGAGAATAGTAGATGTTTCTGACAACTGCTTCTGCTTTCCTTCCCTTGGACTGCAGGACCCAAACCAAAACCGCATTGGCCAGTGGTTGGATGTGAAAGCAAAGCAAGGCATTGCAGAACTCTCCTTCCAGTTAGCTGCTGAACTCTCTCTGGGGACTTACACCGTTCATGTGGTGAACCCAAAAGTATCCAGGACCTTTACGGTGGAGGAACGTGGTAAGATGGGAGTATGAAGTTGCTTGTTTCTGTCTGTATGACAACACATAGCCAAACATTGTAAACTAAGATTTATTGTCTGGGAGCTAGGATTAAACACAAATCTATAGGATATACAGCGGGCAATATCAGAAAGGAACACAAGGGAGATTATACTGGAGCTTTGAGAAGTTATGTGCTAACAGCTAGGCACAGAGTGAGAATACACTGAAGACCTCTCTGAGACTGTTTGTACGTTGGGGTGGGGGAAAAACAGAATTCTTTCTTTGGTTTCTCTGGTTTTAATTAGTCCTTGCTTTTACCTCATGACCGTGTTACTTCATAGGACTCCAGCTTTACATGAACACACTCTTCCCTTTTGTGATCTCATGCCTAGGTGGTCTGTTGCCTTTGATGGAGTAACTCTGTGGTTTTTGTTCCAGTGTTGCAAAAGTTCGATGTTTTCTTTGAGGGACCAGCTCAAATTTATGCTTCAGCTAAAACTTTCCCACTGCGTGTGTGTGGCAGGTAAGGAGGATGTTCAGGGGAAGGGAAAGAGCTCACAAAACTGCATCTCTCCTTCTATATGTCTTCTATCTCTTGAATCCATCAAAGAGAAGAGGCTCAAGAGGGGTGAAACACAGGCATTCCTTTCGAAGAGTCCCAAGTAGTGCAAGAGTCAAACTGATGGGTTCTTCCATGAGGAACAGGTACACAAGACATATTTGGAAGAGACCATTCACCTATAGGGAGCCTTGTCCTAGGCAAATGATACCCTGCTCTGGAAGCTGTGTGTGTCCAGCCTTGAAAGACCTTAGGTGGGGAAAAAATGCATAATCTGATATGGCACTGATCTGCTGAGGTAAAGGAGCAGGAACTGGTGTTTCCATAGAATGTCATGCTGTTTCTTCTCACTTACATGCTGCTGAACTTAACTACCTTCTCAGAAGCAGCCAGTGGGTTTCTCTATAGTCACTAGCAAAAAGTGAGCAGATGAGGTGTACGCACAAAGAAGGAAGGAGAGTGATCTGGAAACCACTTTGTAGGTGATAAAGAAGGTGAGCTCATTTGTATTTGGGGCTGGGTTGTCTGGAGACTTTGGGTTTCTCTCTGCTGCTGGTCTGACATAATTTCTCGTTAATTGGGACATAAAATTGGATCAGATGAAGCTCTAGTAGAAAACAGCACAGCACTGCATCCCCAGGATGGGTCATAGATGTCTTCTCATTACTGATACTGTCAGAAACATTGCTCCAAAGGGAAAGGCAGGGAGAAGTTGAGGCAGGGAAGGGAAGCAAGGCAGGCAGGGAAGGGAAACAAGGCAGGCAGGAGAAACATCTGCACTGACAAGGGCACATTTCTGCTGTATCTTGCTAAAAAACAGCAAAGCAGGTCTGATGATAGAAACAAGAGTCCAGATTATGAGAGAAACTCATAGTGAGGCAAGTCTGCGGCCCCTCTGTAGCTCTACTACTGCCATACCATGCACTTGCTATTGCTGTCTGCAGGGACACATGTCTCTGCTGGTTTCAGACCTGAGCTACTATCAGTTGCCCAGAGAAGTTGTGAACACCTCATCCCTAGAAGTGTTTAAGACCAGGCTGGATGAGGCTTTGAGCAACCTGGTCTAGTGGGAGGTGTCCCTACCCATGGCAGGGGGGTTGGAACTAGATGATTTTTAAGGACCCTTCTAACTCAAGCCATTCTATGATTCTATGATCTCTTCTGGGTGCTGCTCCATGTAGCGTGGACACATGAGCTGAGGTCAGCCTCTGTATCTGCCTGCAATTCCAAAACAGCAAGCACTCAGGAGTGGGAGAGCTTCAGAGAGAGTGGATCCTTTCTTGTCTGTGCTTTGTTTCCACCTCTGTTGGATGCAGGACTGTGTTATTGCACTCCCCAAGTACTCCCTAAGTGTGCTATATTTTCATTTATGCCCACTTGCTTACCAGCTACATGAAGACCTTCACCAGGAAGGCTGCCTGTGTGGAGAAATGTGCTCATCAAAGCACACAGCACCTCTGATTGCCAGCTGCTCTGGTCTTCTCCCTGCAGGTACAGCTATGGGAAAGCAGTGCAAGGGACTGTGCAGGTGGCTTTGTGCCAGAAGGCAAGGAATCATCCTCAAAATGACAGCAAGGACATCTGTAGAGAATACAGTGGTCCAGTAAGTAAAATCCTGGAAGATAGTGAAGGAGCATCACACAGAACTAAGTGTCAAGGGCTGAGTGAATAGAATGAACTGCTGTACAGGGAAAGTTTGCCAACTCCTGTAATGTCTATGTAGGCTAATTAGTTTTTATTCAATTAATGCAGTTATTGTTGCCAGACCAATTAAGAAGCCTTTGTCTCTGGAAGTTCTTCTTTGTAACTTTGCTTATTAGTGACAGGGGCTAAAAAGTGGAATTTCACATAAAGATTTAGAGTTCTGTCCTTTTCTGGAAAGAAGCATAACTTGCCAGAAATTGATGCCATTTAAAAAACAACAATTACTAGAGCTTTCTCAGGTGCAAAATTATCATGTTAAGGTGAACCTATCCTGGAGCTACATGAGGACAATAACGTATGGTGGAGACATGGTTAATTCTATAGCTAAAGCATACAGTGGGTTTTATACTTTATTTTATCTTTATTTATATATTGCAGATTTTTATATTTTCCTTATTATGTCTTTCCATTCCTATCAAAGTATTACATAACTGGGCTCTTCCCTTGTACATAACACAGAATCATTAAGCTTGGAAAAGACCTCCAAGACCATGAAGTCCAACCGTCTACCAACATTATTAATATTAACCACTGAACCATGTCCTGAAGTCTGCACGTTTTTTGAACGCTTCCAGGGATGGTGACTCCACCCCCTCCCTAGGCAGTCTGTTCCAGTGCCTCACCGTTCTTTCAGTAAAGAAATTCTTCCTAATGTCCAACCTAAACCTGCCCTGGGACAACTTAAACCCATTACCTCTCATCCTATTGCTAGTTACTAGGGAGAAGAGACCAACACCCGCGTCACTACAGCCTCCTTTCAGGTAGTTGTAGAATGCAATAAGGTCTCCCATCAGCCTCCTCTTCTCCAGACTAAACAACCCCAGTTCCCTCAGCTGCTCGTTGTAAGACATGCTCTCCAGTCCCCTTCCCAGCTTCATTTCCCTTCTCTGAACTCGCTCCAGCAGCTCAACATGTTTCTTATTGCTGCAGAACCCAACACTAAACCCAGTACTCAAGCTGCAGCCTCACCAGTGCCGAGTACTGTGGGACAATCCCTTCCCTACTCCTGCTGGACACTCTATTTCTGATACAGGCCAGTATACCATAGGCCTTCTTCTGGGCACACTGCTGGCTCATGTTCAGCCGGCTGTCCACCAGCATCCCCAGGTCCTTTTCTACCATCTAGCTTTCCAGCCACTCCTCCCCAAGCCTAGTAGCAACAGCCTGGGGCTGTTGTGACCCAAGTGTAGGACTCAGCACTTGCCCTTGTTGAACCTTATATGATTGGCATTTGCCCATCAATCCAACCTGTCCAGCTCCCTCTGCAGAGCCTTCCTACCCTTGAGCAGATCAATGCTGCTGCTCAGTTTAGTGTCATCTTCAAACTTACTGAAGGTGCACTTTATATCCTTGCTGAATCTTCTCTTCCCCGTGCCTCTCCTTCACTGCAGAAAGCACTCGCAGCTCCTACCTT
>WTSP01020795.1:34970-80855 GCA_025331215.1 Actenoides lindsayi | reverse complement strand
GGGGGCGAGGCTGCCTCTGCCGGGGGCCGTGAGGCGGAGGGGAGAGGGGCGGCCGGGCGCCGGCGTCCCTCGGCCGGGCGCTTCGCTCGTCCTTGCCGGCTCCGGCCGGCGCTCGCCCGCTCTTGGCGGGTACCCCGCGGGGCTCCCCCCGGCCGGGGCGAGGAGCCAGCGCCGCCTCGCCGCAACAATGACCGACATGGCTGTGGGGCGGCCGCCCCAAGGGCCGAGGGGCTACCCCAGGGGGTCCCCAGCCACCAGGGACCGAGGGGCTGCCGCAGGGGTTCCCCAGCGCCCAGACGGGGGTAACCGGAGACCTTCACCAGGAGGATCGGTGTGACTCCAGCACTTGCATCCGTAACCAGGGTGAAAACGACCTCAAAATGCAGCGTGGTGGGAAAAGACAGCCCCGTTCCATGGTGCCAGGGCAGCGGCTGTGTGCCCTGGGTGGCTCGGACGGTGTGTGAGGGTGGTGCTGGCTCCCGCGGTGCACAGCACAGGTCGAGCGCACAGGGCCTGACTGTGCTCACTGGCCGCTACTGGTTTCGTTGGGGTTGTGCTGTGATGTGCAGGTGGGTTGTAAGGACAGGCATGGCGTAGGCGACAGTTCTTGGTCCAGCCAGGGAGAGAGAATGGGGCAAAAATGGCAGAGCATCCTAAAGACGTTGGGGTGGGCTGAGCTTTGAGAGGGAGGTCCAGCAAAAAATGTGTATTTCCTGGTGTGTTTTCACATGCAGTTGAGTTAATCTAGTGCAGGGAGCAACCATCAGAAAGCTGGTGCTCTGTGGTACTTGGGGCTTCAAGGCTGATGCTGCTCTGTAAAACAAGACTTTTGCCACTGTCTTTAAATGGTGAAGTTACTTCGTTGAGCAGCAGAAGTATCAAACCAAGGATCGCTCTTCTCTGCCTTCCCCTCCTTCCCCACACCTCTCATCCTCCATATTGGCTCCTTGCTCTTTAAAAATGTACTTGATCAGATTTCCTTCTTGAGGTGGTTTTCTCATCTTCCTTTGATGACCTGAAATTTTCCCAGGCTCGTAGCGTACAGTGTTGTTAGCGTAAATTAACCTTTTCTCAACGGCTTGTCTACAAAAACCAGTGCCAGAACTGAGCTCCTGTGCTAACATGCCCATCTGAAGCAAGAATGCAGTCCAGATGCCCAAAATCTTGGGGTCAGCGATGCATCTGGATTCCCCTAGAGCTAGAAGAGGCGAGGCAGCGTACTTCTGAAACGCTGAGATTTGCGAGGAATGTGGCGCTGGTATGTCACTCGAGCCTGCGAGAGCCACCTGTGTTTGCTTAAGGTGCAGTCTCACTTTCAGGACTAACTGGATATTCTTTTAAAATATTTTTCACGAGCCTTAAGTTTGTGTTTGGGGATGAGAGTTTCCTAGATGGGTAGCCAGATACAAGCAAGCTGCCTCAGCCCGACTTGGTGCGTGTGCTGTCCGAGTAGGCTGTACACAGGAGCTGATGGCAGTGCAGAAGATGCCGTGTCTCCTATGGCTCTGCGTGGTACCTGAGCATAGATCTCCCAGATGCGGGGACTGCCAGATCCCAGGGGACTGCCAGATCCCAGGGTCCTGTAAAACCACCAGTGCTGGGGAAATTGGCCGCTGTTTTAGTGTAGCACCAGCCATATCAGTGATGCAGAGTGCTGGATGTGATGTTTTCAGATGTTTTATAGCCATCGTTTTTAGAGGGTGCTTAGTTTGAATCCAGTTCTGCGCTCTCTGAAGTTGCTGAGAGCTTTGCCATTGATTCTGCTGAAAAAGAGGTGTTAGTACAGTAACGGTGCAGAGCACAATTAGCGGTTTGTAATCTTGGAGTGTTTATTCACAATGATACTCATTCGTTTCTCATCTGTTTCAGCCAAACAAACTTGCTCACCTTGGAGCTACAAATATTGGTGATTTGAGCTTTGAGTTCATCCCTCGCTGTTCTTGTGCAAGCAAGGATCAGAAAAATGAATATCCAGGGGAAAGGTTTCCCCTTGGACCTTGGAGGAAGCTTCACTGAAGATGCTCCGAGGCCACCAGTTCCTGGTGAGGAGGGGGAACTCGTGTCCACAGATCCAAGGCCAGTTAGCCACGGTTTCTACTCCAGTAAAAGCGATGTGGTTAGGAATGAGACCTCCACGGCAACACCGAGGCGCTCCGATTTGGATTTGGGGTACGAGCCGGAGGGGAGCGCTTCGCCAACTCCACCCTACCTGAAGTGGGCCGAGTCGCTGCACTCCTTGCTGGATGATCAAGACGGTATCAACCTCTTCAGGACTTTCCTGAAACAGGAGGACTGCGCGGATCTGCTGGACTTCTGGTTTGCCTGCAGCGGCTTCAGGAAGCTGGAGCCGTGCGCGTCTAACGAGGAAAAAAGACTCAAGCTGGCAAAAGCCATTTACAAAAAATACATCCTCGACAACAACGGTATTGTGTCGCGGCAGATCAAACCGGCCACAAAAAGCTTCATCAAAGACTGCGTCATGAAACTGCAAATTGACCCCGACATGTTTGACCAGGCCCAAACAGAGATTCAGTGCATGATAGAAGACAATACCTACCCTTTGTTCCTTAAGTCGGATATTTATTTGGAATACACGAGGACAGGTGGGGAAAGTCCAAAAATTTATAGCGATCCGAGCTCAGGGTCTGGGACAGGGAAAGGGCTGCCCGGTTATCTGCCGACTCTGAACGAGGATGAGGAGTGGAAGTGCGACCAAGAGGCTGAGCCCGAGGCCAGCCGGGACTCGGTGCCTTCCAGCAGGCTGACGCAGAAGCTGCTTCTGGAGACGGCCACCCAACGTGCCGCCTCGGCTCGGCGCTACAGCGAGGGGCGGGAGTTCAGGTGGGTGAGCGCTGGGGCAGCGACCCTTCTGCGGGGGGGCCTCCGGGGAGTGGGTCGGGGAGACGCTGTGGGCACGGGGGGCGCTGGCAAACCTTGGAGGACCTTGGTGGTCCGTATCAGTGCGGTGTGGCGTTGTACAGGTGCTTTGCCGGAATGCGGAGCTTTGTTTGGAAGCAGTCGCGGGTTTTTTCACGAGTGTCTTTGGCCGTTCGTGTCGGATTGTTCCCGATCATCCCTGCAGCACGTTTCTCGCCTGGGGAAACTGCTGATGGACGTGGTCTGGAGGCAGGTAGGGCTTGGTGTGCAGTGCAGAGCCACGGGCGGTCCTCATGCGTGTGCAGGCGGTTGAGCCAAGCCGCAGGTTCAGGTTGGCTGTAGCCTGCACCAGCAGAAGGCTCAGTGACTGTAGCACAGGCAAGTGCAGCTCGTGGTAAAACTTCCCTGTGAAAATGCACCAGGAAAACTGTTGTGATGAGCCACAGCTAGAAGCTGCAGGAGGCTTGCAGGAGATACCCTCACCTCGGTAATGTTTGTGTGAGTGAAATGGGGTTCACAAGAGCTCCCTGGTACTAGTACTGCTTTGCATGTGAGATTCCCAACATTGAATTCTAGTGGTGTCAAAACCAGAATCACTGAATCCAGTTAAAACCATTCCCTGCTGCATCTTTTCCCTTTGACAAAGTCATTGCTGGGGTTTTTTTAACGGGAGAAGTTACACAGTTTTGCAGCCTTGTTTTTTTTCTGGGTCCCCCACCCATTTCCAGCCAACATGGATTTTGAAACTTGCTGAGAGCTCAGTTAAAATTCCAGACAATTAACTTAGCAGGGAGCTCTCTGGGATCAATAAGCATGTGTGTGTCTAACCCTTGCTGAATCAACAGAACCCAGCCAGAACACATTCCTACTTTTCTTTTTTTTTTTTTTAAATAAAATCTCCTTGTTTTAAGACCTGCTTAGGCTAAAATCTGACACTTTGTGAAGATTACGAAATGAAGTAGCTGAACTGTCCTCTTCAAAGCCGCCTGCCTTATGAAAAGCATTTCTGTGTTTAATCTCCCTCGGCTGTCCCTTTAGGCTGGAAGCTGGAAACGCATCCCACCCTGCACAAGGTCTCGGAGCCTTTCAGCTGGCAAAATGTTTTCGGTTTGACTCTTGTTTTCTTATAGATTATAGGGAGGGGATGTTGCGTATGAAACTCTTGGGGGGGTGGGGGGAGAGGGGAATTCATGTGGACTCCTGCTGCTTTAATCAGGAGTCAGAGAAAAAAACCATCCTAGGGTCTTGGGACTTTCCTGTGGAGTTCATAAAAACCTTGAATGTTTCTTGAAGTGCGTTTTCACTGAGCACTCAGGTACTGACCGCAAGTGAGGGACTAGAGAAGTCTACTATTTAAGTATCTTTTTATTCAAGCAGTGATGGCTTTAGGGTTGAAAATAACTTATTTGAGGTTCATCTGCATTTAGCTTCCTTACTAGAGTAGGTAGCAAAAACCTGGATGCAACACTGTGCTCCTCAGCTCCAAGTGTCAGTAAAAAATGCGCTTTACCCCGTTAGCTGAATATATCTGTGCTGGGTTGTAAATGGTTTAAGAAATCTGCTGTGAAATACAAGTGGTTTGGAGTAGAGTTCCTTGGTCTTGGGCATTTTCCTGCTAGATTGGAACAACGTGAAATAAATCTTTACCTGGGGAATGGATGTCAGAAGAAACATATTGCTGATAATTTGTAGTGTCCAGCAGCCTGTCATTGTGGCTGCTCTGCTGACCTGGGGGGTAGTGAGGCACAGAACCATTTACCATTCTCACCAGAGCAGGAGTCATTTCTCAGCCTGGAGTAATTGAAGAGAAGTGATTTCTTTTATTTTTTCCAATGTTGGTATGTCAGCTGTCGTAGCGTCCAGAGCATCGCCATGGAAGATGCTGCCGAGCTGCCTGATCTCTGCATTTTTTTTATTCAAATAAAATCTGCCGAGTTACTAATTTGTGAGGTGATTGTGCTTCTTCATGCAAGACCTTGCGCTTGAATTAACTTCCTGGATGTTGTATAGCAATAGCTGTCTTCAGTAAGCTGGTTTTTAAGCTGTAGCATCGTTATCCTGCAGACATTTTTTTGTTCATTTACTTTCTTACCTGAGTAGCTGTGCTGGAAGCTGATGGAGCTGCTTGCAGCAAGAAGCAATGGCTGCGTGCAGTGCTTGAAAGGCTGGGTCCCAATTTATTTTGCAAATTTCCACAAACCCCCTCTTTTTTTTTTTTTCTTTCTTTTCTTTTTTTTTTTTTTTTGGGCATATGTGTGAAAGAATTTCTCATTTCTGTTCTTGAGGGAATGTTGAAATGAGCTGTTTTGCATTATATCTAAGGGCTTGTTTAATCCCGAGATTGAACTTCTATTCCTTGACTTCCATGGAAACCCTAAATAAAGAGGAATCTGAGCAAATGCAATGGGAGCATTTCTCTGTTAGCAAACGAGCATCTTGAATCAGCTCCAGATTTTTTGCAGCAGAAAGTTCATACATCTCAGTGCAGTAGCTCTGCTCTCAGGAGAAGAAAGGTAGAAATTCCTTAAGCAGCAGAAGGCAGCCCGTCATTAGCGTTGGGTGTTTTGAAGGTGTGCAAATGTCCGTGCGTGTTTGAGACTATCCCCGAAGCCAAAAGCATCGCCGTTACACACTGTGTTTTTGTATGCGTAGGAAAAGGCCAATAGTCATTATAGTTAGGCTCCTGCAAATTAATTGGACATTGGTTATGGATCAGTGAACTTCAAAGAGGGTAACCCCCGAAGATCTCGGGCATTAACTCGCAGCTTCCGAAAGTGACACTAACGTGGTTGTGAGGGCGGCTAAATCGTTCATTAACCTTCTTCTGACACGCTGGGGCAGCGTTCCTCGGATCTGGAGAGTAGGAATTAAACCTGTGCCTGAGAACTGCCCTGCAGCCTGGGTTTTGAGAGCTCCGGGAATACGCACACATCTTAAAAAAGGGGGAAATTCGGTGTTTGGTGATGAAAGTCTGCAGTTGCATCTTTTGGCAGGGTGGGTTTCTTCTGCAGTCTCTTTAGCTCTGTGTGGGAAGGGGATCCCCAGAGCATTGGAGGGCAGCACTCGCAGCCATCGCCTTTGTCTTCTTCCTGTTGTGAGAAGGGCAAAGGGTGTTGCCGGTGAGAAGCTCTGCCTCCATCTCTTCTGAAAGCCAAGCAAAATGGGAGATTTGGGTTAGTTCTGCCAGTTGGTTTGGGTTTCAGAATGTGCCTTGAAGCACACAAAATGTTGAAAAGGAAACCTGGATGATGGTGATGAGGGGACACGTGGTGGGTGAAGTCTCCCGTTGTTGGATGTTGAGGAGTGCTGTGGTGGAGCTGCTAGGCACAGAGGGAGAAATTGCTCAGTGAGGGCTTTGATAGACATGTGGTTTTGGTTTGTTTAAAGGCTACATGATCCAAGGTTTCATTGCCACGGAGCTGAGCTGACTAAGCTCATGGCATTTCACAAGTGTTGGTGGTTCAGATGGAAAGGATGGGTGATGTGGTAGAAATCACCAGGAGAGTCCGTATGTTTGTGCCCAAGTGCTGGCAGCCTCTCTGGACACATGTGAAGGCAGCTCTCCCCACACCATACAGCCAGCACTTGCTCACGGCAGTGTGTGCAGAAAAAGCAAGTGGAGAAAAGCTGAAGGAGCCTTTAGAGGAACGTGACAACCTGACTGAGACGGTGCAATGGCAAACAGTAATGTGGAGAATGACAGAGGCTGGTTCAGGGGAGATGCAGGATCTCTCCATTGCTTGGGCAGCATAGATGGCCCAGTGGTCAGAAGCCAGGCCTGCGTCAGGGAGAAGCTGAAATTCAGCTGGCAGACCTAGCTGTGAGATTTGCTGCTGCGTTCATAATTAATATTAAATTGCATACTTGTGACTCAAGACTGTGTGGTGAAGGAGCCGTAACTGTAACCAACGGGTAGAATACCGGGAATCAAAGTCACCAGCACTGATGGAGGAGCAGTCTGTGTTGAGAACATTTAAAGCATGTGTTACTGTCTTACTGGCACTTCTTTTGACTGGAAAGACAGTGTGTGCATCTTGGAATTAGGCTACTGGAGCTTCATGAGAGCTTGTTCGCTGAGAAAAAAGCAGGTACTGAATGTTACACCCACATGTAAAGGTGGAAAGAAAAGTTTGGATGCTTAGCTCAAATTAAAATTGCTGAGCCCATTACATCACTTGTAATCAATACAATACTGTTTGGAGTCTGTGGAGCAGTGGTTTTAGGTTTTAAAGACAGTAAGTTCTAGAAGAACAGTTTTGTTCTGCATTGTTGTTGAGAGAAGTTAGCGAGGCTCACGGGGAGGTGGGGTCCACTGCTCACAGCAGTAAGTGGTAATTCAGTGACTGGAGCACTGTAAGATACACAAGGCAGAGAGTGATGGTGGTTTTACACAGGAGTTATGCCAGCCTTTGAGAAGACATTGTTGTGAGCTGATGAAACTCGTGTGTGGAAGTGCTTACATTAACGGTGTAAAGTATTTGTGCTGGTGGTTGCCAAGTTTTAAAATGGATTTTATTTGAAGAAGAATACCTTTTGTGCCCATAGCTTTGCCTCTACACAAATCAAGATGAAGAAGTGGTGTATTTGTTGTTTGGTTATGGATCGGTGCTTTGGCTGCTTTTTAAAGACAGTTAAGCTTTTAGCACGCTCTTTTGAGAAATGAATAGTGGTTTTAATCCTTCTTCGGCAAACTACTTAATTTGTTATGATGGAGTTTTATTTGGGTTGCAGAATCTTTTTTCTTAAAAGCATGAAAGGGGACTTATATCCCCCGCTTTTTTGGTTCTGGGAAGGTCCAAGTTGGACACGATGTAAAAAAACCCCAAAACCTTCATGAGGAGTGTGATGCAGCCCAGGAACAGGTCACCAGAGGGGAGAGGATCTCCCTCCATCCCTGGAGGGCTTCACAGCTGGATTAGGCAGAGCTGTGGCCTGCCTGGCCCGGTGTTGGCAATGGTCCTGTTTGGATGTGCACTTACGACAGTGGCACGAATTGTGAAATACTGGATTTTGAGAAGCAGGTTGGAAGTCAGGCTGGTTTGGGTTCTGCCTGGTTTCAGAAAGAATTGGGTACTAAAAGGTTGAATGGGAGCTGAACCGATCCTGGGACGCTGAGAAGTGAACCCAGGAGGTGGGCTACACCTTGGGTTTGATCTGCTGTTCAACTTGGCTTTATATTTTAAGAGTTCCTTTGTTGTCACTATAATGGACTAATCCCATGAATCATTAGTTACCATTGGACGTTTTAAAAATGACTGCCTCTTGGATGTGTTCCTTTAATAGTCTGTTAGATCCTGGATTTATTAACTATTGAGACAGACTGTGAAATCCTGTTATACCAGCCTTGCTTGGTGGAAAAAGAACCGAGAAGGGTACAGGGCTGCTGGGGGAACACACGCTGGCCTCATGTTAGGGTAGAGCAGTTGACTTCCCCACCTTCCCAAGCCATGCAAGAAGTCCTCTGTGCCCTCTGGGCTGGGTCGCTGGCTGCCAGAGCACACCAGGGTCATGGGTCATCCCAAGGTTTGGGGCTTCAAAAGGTGCTCCAAGAAGTTACAGCACTGTGCAAGGTCAGTCATGCAGTCACTATGCACTTAAAATAAATCATGGACCCGATCTTACTAGAATCAGAGGAAGTGGCTGTATGTATAGTGCAGAAAATTGCTGTGTTCAAAAAAAACCTTAGAATGGAGGTGCTGGTATCCTAAACCAGTTCCTGGAAATATCATTGGATTATTAGGCTCATCCTTAAATCCATTAAGCAAATTACAGTTAATCAGTCAAATAAAAGAAGAGGGATCTTTTGTGAAGCCCTGTCTTTTCAGCCATATGCAGAAGCTGTAGTAATATTTTAATTTTCCATTTGTCAGTGAATGTATTCAATCACTTCGCTTCCTTATGTGGAGGATTTGAAATTAGAAACTGAGGTTAATTATCTGCATTAAATGAAATATGTGAAGATGACAAAAGCAAAAACCTTCACGATTTGGTATGGTCTGTTAAGCCAGGCAGGCTGCTTCAGAAGGAGAGGGGTTATTTTTCCCCGGTTTTGTTCCGATTGAAGGGTTTTAGTCACAGTAATTGAAATGATTAAAAAGTCAAATTGCTGGTGAATATACTTCTGAGCATCTTTCTGAAAAGATCTGACACTTGGTTGAGAGCAGGGGTTTGCTCTGCCTGGCCTTACTGGGCAGCGTGGAGCAGGCACCGTTGTGCCATCCCAGCGTGGATGCGGCCAGTTGCCCTTGGTGCCTTGTTACCAACCTCTTCCATGGCTCCGGGATGTCACAGCTCTGCTGAGGTGTTAGTGGAGGTGATGTGGAAGTGGAACAGTCCAGAAAGAGAGCTGCACTGATACAAAACGGGTCCAACGTTATCCATCCTAATGCCGGTAATTAGCTAATTACTGCCTGCTTCACTTGGAAATGCAGCTTCAGACTCAACAAAGACAACAGTGCTGTTGGAAACACACCATCCCACGGCCGTTGGCTGTTTTGGGGGTGATTTATTTGTTTAAATGCTAATTTTTTTCCCTACAGGTGTAGTATGCACATGGCTCAGGTATGAGCTGCTCCAGGGCCGCTCCTCGGGGGCAGAGCTGCCCCCTGAATACCACAGGGCACTTCAGGAAAGGTCTGATTCTTCTGGACACACACATCTTCTCATTCCCCTCCACCGTGTGCCAGAGCAAGCTGCTTTGCCTGAAGTCATGCTCAGAAATTAAATTGCAGCAGGTCACGCTTGTGTGTAAAAGCAAAATGGTTGTTCCATGCTGCCCTGGTCTGGGTTCTTCGCTCTTGTAAGGCAGTGATGAATTTAAGTAGAACCGTTGCAGTTTTCAGTCAGATTATCCAAATTCTATAAAATCCATGCGAAAATTGGATTTTACTTTTGGAGACTCCAGAGTACACTTTTGTGGTAAGACCTGGAATCTTTTGGTGCTGTGGCCCTCAAGGTACAACCAACCTGCCCTTAAAGTACCAGCCTCCAGAAGGTCGTTAGCTGATCTAAATAGCTCATAGATGAATGTTTTTCACCTATCCTGATGAAAAATGGTGGAAGGGGGGAAAATGATAGCCAGAGGAAAAAATCTCTTTGAAACACCCTAGTGAGACCTCCTGGTTGGCACCAGGACCTCATGTTAGTCCTTGAACCTATCTCCAAAGCTAATGACCAGAAGCTATTGGCTTTTATTCTTCCTTCAGCCCTCCTAGCCCCACATATTCCCTGTGGTGTTGTAGACCAGAGAGTCTCAGTCTTCTGCCTCTATTTTAATTTTCCCTTTTTTTCTGGAGGTTTAGGTTTTTGCCATTTATCTCCAGCTTGTGTTCAGAGAGATGCTGGTGCTGGAAGGAGGAGAGCAGTAGGAGTGGGGAGATGGGGCTGCTTTTTTTCCAGCAGTCCCGTGTTTAGGGTGGGTTATCTCTGCTGAACCACTTTTAGTGGTTCAACAGATTTACCCTTTTCAACCATAAATTTTGGTCTTTTTCTTGTCTGGCAATCAGCATTTTGAACTGGGCAAGATTTGTCTGGGGGAGGGGCTTCCTTGTTCTGCCCTTGCTGCCAGCCTGGTCCAGGAGGTTGCTTTGGGACCTCCAGCCAAGCGTGTGTGTTCACGTGGGATCGATTGGTTTGTGGCCGAGCACCTCTTCAAGCTTTCACAAGCCAAGTGCAAATTAGAGGCGAGTTGCAGGAATGCTCCTGGGAATTCGAGGTAGGATTCAGGGAGTATCCAGCTGTAGCTACTGGGTTTGATTGACTTTGTCCTGGCTCTGCCCTGCAGAAGTAAGAACTGTAAAACCATTTGGCACCAGACATGCAGATGAGAGCTGGGATGAGGCGATTGTTACCCTCGAGGATCCCAAAAGAGGAATCAACAAATAGAAATTATTCTATTAGCAGGGCCAAAGTTCACAGGTTAACCATCATGTCAAATCAATGAAATACAGCCTTGATCTCCTGCACAAGGGCTTTATTGTGTATAAATAAGAGCGCCCGAGCAAAGGCAGCAAGTTCTTGCGCTGTAACATTTGCAGCGCGCTGAAGAAAGGGAAGCTCTGTGCAGACTGCAGCACGAAATGCCTCCTTCGGACAGCAGCTTCATTCCCGCTTCAAAAGATTGTAAAACATGACCTCGGAACCTTCTTGCTCTCCTTATGGCCCTATCCAGATTGGATTTCCACAGGGCATGTACTTTTTATTTTTTCAATAAAAAGTCGGGGTCTTTGGCCGAGAAGCCTTGTCTTTGTACTTTTAATTCAGTCCATGTGACTGTCATAACATTTACTTCTTAGGAAATGAAAAATGTTCCTTCTTGAGCAAAGCCACAGAGGAAAGCTGTTGGGTACGCTGGTGGCCTCAGGTGTGTGCAGCACATCTTCTCCTGACCCGTTCGCGCTGGACGAAGACCATCAGACCATCACCCCAAGTCCTTTGCTGTTTGTCCGTGGCTCTGCCAGAAGGAGAAGTGGCAGAAGCTGCCTTCTTTCTCGCGGAAGTATTTCTGCTTGATGTGTCTTTGAACATCTGCACATTCAGGGAAACCGTGTTTTCCTCTCTTGGGAAAAGCCACTTTGCAAGGGCTTGCTTGAGCCTCTTCAGGGCAGACTAATGCTGGCAAAAATAGATGGGCTTGAAACAACATGGAAAGAGAGAGTGGAGGACACGTAGATGTGTCACTGCAGAGCGGGATTTGGCACCTGGTAAAGCTGCCGTGCGGGTTTTCCCCTCCAGACATGCAGAGAGGTCTGTCACCCATGGGTGCCCTGAGTGCTGCTGGCTGGGGAGGTGAGCCCAACTGGAGGCACTGGTGAAGGCAGAGCATCGCATTGTCCCCAAGCAGTGGCTTTGGGTTTTCCTCAGAAGAGGCTGGAGGAGCCTGCTAAAACTTCACCCGTAAACCTTTCTGCTCCTGAAGGAGAGGAAGCTTTTCACATGGGCATGGGAAAAACTTTCCTTTGGTAATCCTGGCGATAACAGGTCACGCAGCTTCACCCAGCGATTCTTGCACAATCGCTTGTGGTCAGGCTGAAGTGTCTATTTTAGAAAGGCATGCAAGTGAGGGGAGGTCATGCAGCATTTTTGTTATCTCTTCCCGTGGTTAGTTACTCTCGCTGTTCCCAGCGAGTTCCTTATTGCTCCCTTCGCTTTTTCCCAGCTTCAGATTCTAGCTGCTGGGTTTTGGTGTGCCTTTGTTCCCTTTAGAGGCTCCAAATACCTTTTGCATGTTTGAAAAAAAAGCCCTGCTGAATGGGTGTGAATGTTCTCCTGAAGCGGCAGCAGCTTTGTTATGGAAGGCTCTTTGGTTTTATTAGACTTTTCAACCCTCCGGTCGACTGTGAAACAAGCTGTAGCTTGTCATGGTTGACAAACCTTCGCTCTGGTCTCAGACCTAACCTACCAGTTTAAAAAGCAGTGTTCTTTTGTGTGCAGGTTTCTGGGTGGAGACCATAGTGCTTCTAAGGGAAATTAACTCGCGGGCTCTCTTTCCACCTCCCACCTCCAATGAATTAAGTTTTGCCTTAACTGTTCTGTCACCTCCAAAGGCCAGAAGGCAACCTCAGCCTGCTCTTCGGTTTTTCTGCTATGCGAGGTACTCTGCTGCGCACCAAGAGTGCAAGCAGGAGGGATTCTGTAATCATATCAAAACAAAACAGCTCCACGATCAGCGTCAGCAGCTGGAGATAAAAACGTAGAAAGTTTTCTGAGTGATTCACCCGTAATTATGTGAAAACATGTTGAATTTATTCTTCAGCTTCGGAGGAGAATTCTTGCAAGGCCGGCATTTGCCGTCCGCGGTGTTTAGACACCTGAGTAACTGCCTGTCTCAGCAGTTCGTGCCTGCGCAGCGCTCCAGATCGAAATCCCTTCAAAGGGAAGCCCAGCACACCTTTGTGTCTGCTGGCCTTCCCAGCGCTGCCGTTTGGTGAGGTGGAACCAGTCGTAGCAGTGTCTGGCGCTCGGATAGGCTGTCTGCTGAGGCTCACACCATTTTAATAACTGTCTCATGCAGATTTGCTCTCTGTAGGTTTAAGTGGCAGAGGCTGTAGCAGCTGGATGATACCAGCGGGCTGATGGGACTGGTGGAGAGGTGGTTGTGAGCAGCTTTGTGTCCGCTCTTCTCTTTTTACACCCCTCCAGCGATAGCTGTTGCATGGATTGTGATGGTCCAGGGAATCCTTTGGATGGTCCCTCTTGGATGCAGCAGGCTGGCCACGTCTGACTTGAGGGGTGTTGGGAAATAGGGTGCGTTGCCTCGTGGCGCTTCACCGCAGGTGCTGGTGCTTGCTGCCCAACGGGGCAAAACTCAGTGGGTTTATTTTCAGAAGGCAGCCTGTGCTGTAGGAGGGGCATTTGTCACATGCTTTGCTCTCTGGTGTCGCTGTGAAGTTGGAAATGTGCTGCAGCTGAACAGGCTGCACGTTGTTGGGGGTGGTTGTTGTTGTTTCTGTGCTAACTGAGCACTCTGCCCGACTCACCAGCCCAGATCAGCATCTGCAGAGGGCAGGGATCTGGGGCATGTGGCCGGGAGGGCAGTGGCACCTCGGCAGGTATCCTCGCCAAGCAGCCGAGGGCTTGCCATGTTGTCAGGCTCGGTGCCTTTCTCCTCCAGCCAGAGGCACAGCGCTGCCTGCGCTGCCTTTCACTTGGCCCTGCGGCAACAGAGCCAGAAGAGCAGGGAAAGGATCTCTTGAGACCCACATCTCGAGTTGTGTATCTGATCCAGGCAGTAGCAGGCTGCCCTCAGTCCCGGGGACAGTTCATTGGTGATGCTCCTCTGCTCCACCATGCTGCTTGGCTGGAAGAGATGAGCAAAGTCGAGGGAAGGAGAAATTCCAGTGCTTGTTCCAGCCCCTCTGCTGCTGAGCACTGCTGCCTGCACCTGCAGCTTCTGTCAAGAGCTCAGGGAAGCTTTTCTGATCCTGCAGCAGCCTTGGCAGAAAAATCAGCTTGTCCCACGTTGATCTGTTTTCCTTTCTTGATGCAGTGCTGAAGCTCCTCTCCCTGACAACTGACTAACCCTTGCAAATATTATTGGCTTCGTCACTCTCAGCCTGGGATGGGTGGCTTGTTGGAGCTGTGGCGAGTGAGCTGTGTCCCCCTGGATTGGGCCTTGGTAAGGCTGCCCCTCAAATCCTGGGTTCGGTTTTAGGCCACCCCCTCTGGTGTCCAGAAGGACATTTTGGGGCTGGAGCATCTCCAAAGAAGGTCAGCAAAGCTGGGGAAGGGTCTAGAGCACAAGTATGGTGAGGAGCAGCTGAGGGACCTGGGGTGATTCAGTCTGGAGAAAAGGAGGCTCAGGGGAGACCTTCTTGCTCTCCATAACTCCCTGACAGGAGGTTGGAGCTAGGTGGGGTTGGTCTCTTCTCCGAGGGAACAGATGACAGGACAAGAGGAAACAGCCTCAAGTTGCCCTGGGAGCAGTTTAGGTTGAACATGGGGAACAGTTTCTTCCCCGAAGAGTTGTCAAGGCCTGGCTTGGGCTGCCCAGGGCAGTGGTGGAGTCCCCATCCCTGGAGGGGTTTCCAAGGCATGGAGATGTGGTGCTGAGGGACATGGTTTAGTGGTGACCTGACAGTGCTGGTTTAATGGTTGGACTTTATGATCTTAAGGGTCTCTTCCAACCAAATCAATTCTATTGTTCTATGTCCCACTGATTTCGTAGTGAAGATGCTGGCTGTGCAGCCTTCAGTGCTGTCCACAGCTCTTCCACATGCTCAGAAGGGTAGATGCATCCTACATCTCTCTGGATTTTCCTCTCCAGGATACACTTGACAGGCAGCAGGTGCTTGGACTAAGCAAAGTCATCTGGTTTTGGTCCCAGATGGTGATGCCAAGTCACCTCCACATGGATTGCTCTCTTTTTTTACCTCATGTGGGTTCTTCTGTCTGGAGCCATCAACCACATTGCCAGCAGTCAAGCTCTGAGCAACTCTTTTTCTTTGTTAATTGCTGCCTGTGGCTTGTCACCAGCAATGTCAGAAACCCTCTCAGGTAGCCCATCTTGGGCTGTGAACTTGGGTGTAGTGTGTTGCCTCAGGTGGTACTGAGGAGTATAACCCTCTCACTTCCCAGCTTTGGAAATCATCCTGGAAGCCTGAGGTGAAGAAAGAGAGTGGAACTGGAGCCAAACCTCTCATTTCTGATGGGACAGTAGTGGCAGGAACACCTCTTGTCCTCAAAGGTGGTGCCAAGCCACAGAAGGCAATTAGCAGGGAAGAAAAAATGTGCTTCCTTTAAAATTTCAATTAAAAAAAAATAGATTTTTTTTTTCTTTTTGAATTGAATGAACACATATTGATGTGCCAAGTAGGCAAATTGGGATTGTGAGAACAGACACCTGAAATGATCTAACTCGTGTAGTTAGCAACTTAATAAAATAGGCAAGTGTGTCAGACAGGATTATATCCAGTCCTGAGCGACTGCTGAGTGTAAGCAGGGTTTATAACACGGGGATACTCTGCCTTTGGCACGGAGGACAAGTCAAGCAGCCTGGGGTACAGCAGAGGGGTCTCTTTCCAGCCCTGTCGTTACCAGTCCAGTTATGGTTGAGGTAAAGTTTGAAACAAAATTTGTCTTTCTTTTTAGGGTCACCTGTTAGCGTTGCTGATCTGACCTCTGCATTAAACAGCCAGCCCCTTTGGGCCTTAAAAAGGTTTTCATGAGCTCACCCTTTCATAAGGGAGACCATCCTGCAGCAAGTCCCCCTCCCCACCTGATGCTGCAGCTGTGGTTTGTATTTGTGCTCGGCTGCTGAATTTCGTCTTTACTATCCTGTGCTCTTCGACAGGGCCCTGAACGAGGCTGCCCAGAGAGGCTGTGTAGTCTCTCTCTGGAGAGATTCAAACCCCACCTGGATGCAATCCTGGGCCCCCTGCTCTGGGTGACCCTGCTGGAGCAGAGGGGTTGGACAAGATCATTCCCAGAGGTCCCTGCCAGCCCCTGTCATTCTGTGATTCTATGATCTTGGTGCTCAGTGCATCGGTTTCCTCTGCATTGAACTATTTCGAGTGTGAATGTGGAAACAGAGTAGGGTTTCAGTGGTGAGGACCTCAGATGTGGGAAATCCATCTCAGGTGCTGGGGTGATCATGGAGATGGGAAGCATCAGTACAGCAGTGCCATGGTAAAGAAGGAGGGCAAGGCAGTGGGGAAACATCCCCTGCAGTCTGTGACCTGCAGCGATCCAGGCTGCAGGAGGTGGACCAGAGAAGAGGATAGATGGTGTGGCCTTGTTTTTCCTGGGGCCCTGCTGACCACGTGAGGTGTCAGAAGCTTTGAGGTCAGAGTGCCCTCTGAGTCCTGGAGTAGGGCCTTGTTAGTGCTTTACTATTCTTCCTATCTCCCATCTTTCCCTATAGACAAAAGAAGCGTGTGTTGCTTCTTGGAGAGAAGTGTGCTAAAGCTTGTCCCAGGCTCTTCCAAGCACGCTGTTGGTTTTCCTTGCATTAATCCTTCCTCCTTGCTCTTCCTGTGGTCCCTATGATGCAGCATCAGAAAAGGCTGTTTCAGTATCTCACCGTAGCTGATCAATCATGATTTTACCTCTCTCACCAGATTTCTTAAAATACTCATGCTCCTAGTAAGTCCATCAGCCATGGCCACCTTGCCTGGTGTTGATAGAAGTCCCTCTTCAAGCTGGAGGCTGGACTGTTCCTCCCCAGGCCCCTTCCAACCAGTACCTCTATGATTTAATTCTTAATTAACTGCCAAGCAGATCCTCCTCTGTTGCATCCATGTCTGAAGGACTTCCACCAGCTTTTATGCAACAACAAGCCCTGCAGAAATAGCTGAAGTAATGGCACTAACAGCTGGCCTTGGTGGCCAGGAGACAGGGAGCTGTCACTGCAAAGAAGCGTGAAATACAAGACCCCTGCACTGATGTAAAAGTGCAGTTCCAGCAACTCAAGCCACATGAGCGAGGAAAAGCATTTTTTTCCCCCAAAAAAAGTCATCAAAAGGGAGGGATGAAGCTGCAGTACTCTAGCAGGCATCTGCACGAGATCACAGCCTTGTCCATCTCTCCTCTGCTCCTCAAGGGCTTGTTTTTTAAATTTCCCGTCTAAAAGGTTAAGCTTTGAAAATGAGAAAGTATGTTTCCTTTCCTCTCAGTGTTTTTTGTTTTGCTGTTTGATCCTGGTTCTCATGCAATGACTGCGTGGCAGCTACAGCTTTGTAAAGCAGGTGACTGTCCCTTGGAAAACTATAAGGCTAAAATCAAATCCTGCCGTATTAAAACTGAGCATATTTTTTCAAATAACACAAGTAGAAGGAATGGCTTTTTGTTGTTGTTGTGGTTTAGACTTGGTATGCACGTTACGATCCTCCCAGTTTTTAAATATCTGGTCTAAAGTCAGTGCTGGTGGTGACTTTCTCTTTGCAGCACGGTGACCAGAGGTCCTGCCTCTCACCTCCAAGGCCAGAGAAGGTGGGAATGGGCAATGCACCATTTTTAGAAATCAGCAGTGATACATTCCAGGAATTCCTGCAGTATTTTTCAGAACCAAGTCTGAAGGTTTTAAACACAGATAGGGATATATGTCATCTGTGTGAATTACTCTAAATTACCTGCAATTTGTTGGGAGTTGCCATTTCTAAGTGCTTATTGCAACTCTAGATATTTGAGGAAGCTTTTGATTATCCTGAGCTTGTAAAATGTAATAGGCTATTTCTTAATTGTTGTCCTCTGTGAAGTATAATTACCTGTAATGTAGAGCTTTTTATTTGTCAATGCCACAAACAGGAAATCAAGAGTGTCTGATGGAGATAAGTTTGGGGACTCCACCATGATTGTAATTGCATCAGGTGACTTGTTTGTACTGGGACTAGTCTCTCCTGTAACGTCTCGGATGCCTTCAAAGAACCTGGAAACCTTAAATACCATCTTTATGCATTGGTGTAGAGAAGTCTGGCTTGTACTTTCCTAAAACGCTCTTCAGACAGCTGCTGTCTTTATAGCAAGGGAGTGGCATCTCTTTGTTCTGGGGTATCACATGAGGTTTCAGGAGGAATTGGCTGAATTGGAATTAATTGCTTAAATTCAACTAATCAGAAGATACAGTAGAGCTTGCTGACGTTCACGGATACCATAAAGAAGTCAAGTAATTAAACCTTAGCAGCCTGAAGGAAGCCGATTGATAGAGAGAATCCCAGTTCTCATTGGTGTGTGATGGTGCCTAGATGTGGAGCAGACAGAGCATAGGGCCATATGGAGCTTGGAGCTGTTGCAGACTAAATGCCTTACTTCAGTCCAAAATGTCTATGCAGGGAGGTGCCTGGTCCTCATGTACCATCTGCTGCTACTGCCCAGCTGCCCTTGAGCCAACCATGCTGGCATCCCTCTAGGAACAGGGCATGTGGGACTGGGATGCTGAGGGATTCCTTTAAGGGGTGTGTTGCATGGCCAAGGTCTACCAGTGAACTGGCATCTCCCTGGGTTCATGTCGTGCTCACTCCTACTGAAGCTTTCATTGTCGTCGTCTTCCCAAGCTGCATCTGTCCTTGGTGAGACATTAAACGTTATTATTTAATTGAACTTGGATGTTACCAGGAAATTCTTTGTGGTAATTCTGGATAGGTTTTGTGTTTTACAGCAGCAATAGAAGTAAGTGTCAGGCTGGGTATGTTCACCCCACCTTCATCTCCAGCCAGGCTTGGGTGTGCTGAGTCCAAGCACAGCTCTGGAGAGCGACGGAGGAAGATACGACATAGATTGATGAGGCCAGTCTGGGCTTTTATGTTTGGTGTAGGAGTGTGGGGAGCCATAAAGAGAAAATGAAAAGCCCTGTCGGTGCCTCCTGCAGCCCTGGGAGATGCTGTGCCAAGGCAGGATGGTTTATGAACGGCTCTGCTGCCATACCGGAGGGGTTTCCAGAACCTTTGTGCATGTGTGTTTCCCTTACATGTAGTCTGTAGGTTTAAATATCCCTCTCACTCTACTTTTAGAGCATAATTTAGAAGCAAGAGCTGCTTGAAAGTATCCTCCAGGAGCTCCTGGCTGGTTCTGCCACCTCAAAGCAGCAGTGCAAGCTTCCTTTGGAGGAACCTCCTAAAAACAAAACCTTAAAATAAAAACCCTCTTCTTGGTAAACTTAACTCTCCACAAACACAGAATTATTTCGTTTTATTTTTGCTCTTTTGATGGAGAACCGGTGCCGAACAGTTCGCAGGGAAAGCGGTGAGTCAGCTCTCCCAACAGTGACTCTATTGATAGTTGGAAGGAGTGGCGCTGAAGTCTGTCTAGTCATTGTTGGTGCTTGGCTGGAGTGCCGGGGGCTCCCAGGGCAGGCTCAAACACCTCTTGCCAGCCTTGGGAGATCAAACGCTATGACTCAGGCCGCAGAAAATCATGATAGGGCCGAAATTAATTAAATCTTTTTTTTTTTTCTTTTTTTTTTTTTTTTTTAAACCCTGTTTTGAGAGAGGGAAAGAAAGGACACATAGGCACCGGGGTGTGTGGAACCCACCAGCTCGAGTGGCGTTGCAGGCTGGCTTTTCTTGTGCCTCCCAAACTGCTCCAGTGGAAACTCTGCCCAGTCCCTGCGCTGCTGCGGAGTGATGGACCTGCCAACTTTCTCCTCTCTTGATATCCTCTCATTTCTCACCTTTCTGTGTAAGGACATGAGGCAGAGCTGGAAAATAAACGCTTTGCACCAGCACACCACTCTTACATATCCCATCTTCTGGTTATTTTTCAATTCAAAATGAATACGAGCTAGAAAACTTTCCAAGAGGGGCTTTAATCCACTCTTTTTTTGTGTGTAATGTTGATCTAGGTGGGAAAAGGCAGCTAATGGCCAGGTGGTGGGAAGTGTGCCTGTGCTGCAGACCTACCAATGGCTTTCCCTTGGGTTTTCCCATCTCCCTTTCCCAAGGCACAGCTTGCTGTCAAAGGTCGGGAACCACATCCAAAAAGCCCACAGCTTCCAACAGAGCTTTGCTTATAGACTAAACCTTAACGGTCATGGGCATGTAGGACCGTGTCCTGTTAATGCACCATCTCTTCATGCCAGTACTGATATCTCCTGCCATGCCTTGGGTTGGTACCGTCACCGAGGCAGGAGAGGGTTACAGTGGGCACTGAAGGCCTTGAACTTCACTTTGGTCTATTAAATGCAAGTGCCACACACTTTGATACCTCAGGCCATGCCGCCCTGAGCTTTCTTCAGGTGCTCTGAACGCACGGTGCTCACCTCCCATCTCACCAGGCACCAGGAGCCGGCCAATTTTCAGCATAACGCACAATCTCAACTATTTTATTGCTTAATTTAGGCCATAAAGTCCCTTTGATGTGTTGTGTAATGCAACGTTCATTCTGAAAAAGTGGGTGGAGTAGCTTTATGGTATTATAAAAATAAATAAAATGCCTGGCAGGATTTTGAAACCACATGGTCATTCCTCCTCTCTCCGCAGATAAGTTGATTGTTGAGAGAGAAATCTTGCTTAATATCTAACTTTGGGTGATTTATTCCTCCAGAGCCCTTTCATCTCCAGCATGTATTGGGTTATCTGTGACTTCTAATCTGATTGTTTTAAGCGTGATCAAAGAAACCAAGAGAATGCACTTTATTTTCCCACTGTACGAACAGAATGCTGTTTGTACAGTGCATTACATCACCTGTTCCTGCTGCTCCTGAGTTCTGCACCAAATGGCTGCGGTATAAATAGAAAACAGAATGGACTTGTAGGGGGTGATGAAATTTGTTCCACTTGCTGAGTAAACCAGAGTTTAACGCGGCGAATGCTTTCTTCACGCCCAGCTCTACCTCGGCACACAACAACACGGGTTGAGAGTGTTTGAAATAACTCCCTTGTGCGAGGTGTCGGGCCGTCACTCGGCAGCCTCGAGGAGCCACGCTGGAAGTCGGCAGGAGATGGCAGGCAGGGAGATGGCTGTCGTTTAAATGGCTGGGGTTTTTTTCCAGGGTATGCAGAGAAAGAGTTTGGCTTTGCGGTGGCATTGGTCGTTTTTGTTTTAGCTGCGATGGTCCACGGGGCGAGGTGGGCACCATTCTTGGCCAGGCTGGAATCCCTGCGTGCGTGGAGGGCTTTGCCAGCCCAGAGAAACCCCTCTGTCAAAAGCAGCTTACTTCTAGAAGGGCTGGGGGAGGTAGGCCACGGGGACCCACCTGATTGCTGCTCCAGAATGCAAACTCTGTGTTCCTGGGGGACAAGCAGTGAAGAGTGGCTCTGATTCACGGTGGAGGCTCAGGAGAGGCCTCTGAAGATGGGCCTGGGAGCTGCGTTTCTTTGCTTGATCCTAAAAATCCTGACTTCAAGAAAGGATGTTTATTTTCTTGCATGGCTTAATGCTTCACCACCATATAACCTCAGCGCTTCACAGAGGACAGCTGTCCTTCTCTCTATGGCTTTGCCACCTCTTCCAGCCTCCTCGGGGATGCTGAGCGGCATTTTCACTCCAATTATCTAATCGATTAACGTATTTAACTTAGAACATTTGTTCTCAGCCTGTCTTTGACTTTCAGTGTCTTGCTTCTCTTGCAGACCAGGAGGGTAATCTGAGGGCCTGAAAGCTCGCTTGCTTGCTCTTCCAAGCTGTAGCTGTTGGCCTCAAAAAAAAGAAATTAGGAAAAAAAAAAATCCCTTTCCGTACTGACCTTGCCTTGACACACCTAGAGGCCATCATGACAATCCCACCCTGGGTAAATAGCTCACCGTTCTTTTCAGAGGAGAACCGCCGTGCACCAGAGGGTCAGGGAAAATCATTTGGGAGATAAGCGCTGGTTTTATCTTAAGCAATTAGTCCTTAGTGTTGGGGCTGTTGGGTTTTTTTTTAAGGTTTCTAATTGGCTTGGAAGTTGTTCTTGTGCAGCTGTAGGAATACTAAATTTGCTGAAAGGGCTCGAGCTTGTCTCCCCTTCCCTGTCCTGCCCCTGCCACCCTGCTTGCCGGGAAGCGGAAAGCGGCCAGCGTTTCGGAGGTGCCGTTCCGGCAGGGTGAGCACAGGGCCGCTATCTCCCCCGTCAGCCGCCGCGGAGCCATCGTCCGATACGCGCCAAGGAATTGCCCGTCCGTCGTTAGGCTGCTGCTGGTTCTCTCTGCCCGGAGTCCCCAGGCTGAAGGAGCAGGAAGGCAGTGGGGAGAGGACTGAAGCGTGGAGATTTCCCTTGAGATGTTGTCACGGTGTGGGTTAGGGTCAGAATCCGCAGAGTCGGGTCTTCTGCTTGCTGCAGCCATCACCTGTGCGATGGGGAATTAGCTTTCTCTAAGCAAACTGAGCCACCCTGCAATGTTTTTCCAGTACATTAGAGGAAAATGAGCTTGTCCCTTTCCACTGAAAGCCGTGCAGCACCAGCATGGCATTGACTAAATTTCCTCCAGTTTCCCAGCGGGGTGCTGGGCAGTGGGAGCGACTGGGCAGTGGGAGCGACTGCGCAGTTACCTGGCCTTGTTGTAAGCACCACTGCCGAGCTCGCTATCTGGAGGCTCGCTGGCGGCGCGTTGCTCGCCTCAAGGTCACAGCGCTAAAGCTGCCGTCGCTGAAACACCTCTCGGTTATGTTTTCCACAGCGCTGGTGTTCGGAGGCCTGCGCTCCATCAGCTAGCGGGGGGGAATGTTACAGTTTGCATTAAGATAGAGGATTTTCCAGCCTTCGAGGAGCAGCATCTTAGTGATGTTGCAGCTCCCTTTGGACGTGGCTGGGTGGCGGGCAGGGGAGTCTGTCTGCAGAGGCTGGGAAGCTTCTCCGTCTCCCAAGCCCTTGGGGGGGGAAAGGGCCTGAGTTCTGGGGTGCAGGCTGATGAAATGATGAGCTGAGCTCACTTTGTGGCTGTTTTATTGCTGCTCTTCCAGATCCTGGAGGCATCCGTTTGGACTCTGTGAGTTGGTAAGACACAGAACAGCACTGGAACAAACTGCATCTGCTTCAATTCACCCGTTGGGATGTTAGGGTTTAATGTGCGTAGTACTTCTGCAACAGAAATCTGTATTTCAGTGTGATACGCTACTAGGGTTTGTTTTTTTCTCCAACTCTCTTATGCAAAAGCACTTAACGAGTTGCTTCAAAAGCATGCAGAGGTGTGAGTTACAGCTGAGGTAATTAATTTGTGGTTTTGGGCCTGACCCCCTGCAGTCTAGATGACATGTTGGGCTGGCAGTTAGGAAGAATAAAAGTCTAATCTTGAAGAAGATTAGGAATTCTTTGACAAAGGTTAAACCAGGGTGCTGCTGCCTTATCATTTGTAGTGGTGTCCTGTGGCAAATCAGTAATTTAAGCCGTGAACGGTGGGCAGGCTGTTCCTCATGCTGCCTTTAAAGCAGCAGCAGCTCTGCTCACCTACCAGGTTGTTTTGCAAAGCAAAGTCTTAAAAATGGTTAGGCACGAAACAAGACCGAGGCAACTCTGGATCCTAAAGTCACTGCAGGGGTGCCCATTGCACGGTCATTCAGAGCCAGAGCCTGCTGCATGACTTTTGAAGTCTTTCCTTCCCAAGCCCAGCTCCATGCTGTCCTCTGCCTCTTCTGCTCACCTATTCTCATCCCTCCCAGCCTGGGGTGAGCAAGCGTCACAAACACTGAGCATCATCCGGGTGCTGTGAGGGGAGCTGGAGAGGAAGCGGGGTGGGATGCGGACAGCTTGGCAGGCAGCTCCAGAAGGGGAAGCCAGCCTTGCCTTTCTGTGGGCTGCCTTGGCGTGCTGAGCCCCAGCCTGGCTGCAGCAGGATTTAGTCCCAGCACACTTCCAGCCAGCATACTGTGGCAAGCTTCCCCAAGCAGCAGTTTCCACTTTTCCTCTTTGGTGTCTATTGTTTCGTTATTTGGGGAATTGGAATCCATGATCAAATTTGAAACGTGGTTAACATTAGCCTCTGATGCAACGGGAGGTTTTTTCTTTCCTTGCAGATTGATCTGAGCCTGAACACATCTTCCCCTGGACAAACTGATGGGTCCAGAGCTCTCCTGTGACCCACACGCTCAGACAGCATGTTCAGTGCTGAAAGACCGTCCAGTTTTGTGTCAGCAGAGCTGCAAAGTCTTGTCTTGGGCTAAATCGGGCAAATAGTCGCTTGATCACAAATGAGTTTCCAAAAGAGTGAGGCTGGATGAGTGCTGATGGTTTAGATTGAGTTGTTTAACGAACAGCATCAGGAATAGCTTAGGTTCTCAATTATTTGGATTTTAATCTAATGTGATAATAACGTGAGGCTCTTTGGATGAAAATGTATTTCCAAGTTGCTCGAAGTATTTGCTAGCCTAGTAAGTTGAAGACACATGTGAAAGAAAGGGCCATCTGATGAGCTGCTATTGTTCTCTTAATTCAAGCCACCCCATTTGGGCCACGCTGCGTGAATGGCTTTGTGTTTGCTAATAAAATCATGCTACGTTCCCTGCAACACATGTTCTGCGTGTCCCAGCTAGTCAGCAGCAGTGAAACCTTATTCTATAGGTTTATAATGTTACCTTCTCAACTGTGACTTCTTTTAGAGACAGCAGTACTCCCAGGGTTGGCTTTCGCAGGCTTGAGCACACAGGATTGCCTTTGATTACTGCTGTAACCCCATTCTTCTGGCACATCTTCCTCCATCCTTTGGTACCTTTAGGCCTTTGCTCCCTGCGTGATTTGTCGGGTACCTCCTCAGCTAAAGGGTGCTGTGTTAGCATGTTGACTGTTGGAAGAGAAATAGAAATGTGCTCCTTGGACTGTGTGCTCTGCCTTCTCCCCACAGTGTTTGGATGAGCCCAACTTGCTTCTTGGGATGGCTCAGGGAGGGTCCAAGAGCGGCTGTGGACTCCACTGCCCTTTTATCTATTGGGCTTTGGAGACATGAAGTGGTTATGGGAAGAGCTCTGCTGTTACATGAGCCCAGGAGCTATGCAACTAGCCTGACAGTTTCTTTGGGCTGTCCCTGAGGCAGAAGGACAAAAAACAACCTTCTGCCTTAGCATAGCATCTCTGAGGGGGCTGCTCTTTGCAGTTGGCTGGCACTGGTCCTCCAGGAGCCATGTCCAAGCTGAGGTTGGAATCAGTATGCACAGTAGTTGCTCCCTTTCCTTGGCCCATTGTTTTTTAAGGGCTGTAGGGTGGAGGGGATTAGAGCAAGTTCTTAGGGAAGGAGAATAGCCAGCAGGGGATGGCTGGTCATTTTTGTTTCTTTTGCGGCACAAACAATCTCTCCCTTACTACTCGAAGGGGCTCATGAGCCTTTGTGATGTTTATGAGGCTGAAAGATTTGGAGACCTCTGGTCTAGATAGCTCTCCAGCTGAGAAGGGGAATTTAGGCACTTGTGATAGTGTGGCCAGAGAAACTACAATAAATATTTGGGAGATTTTAGTGTTTGGCATTTGTCAAGAATGGTTTATAAGAGTGAAATCTTTAGTGGAAAGGATGGAAGTCCAGCTGAAATGACAGAGATGTGACTGGGTTGGCGTTGGCACATCTTCCACACTTTGGGGATTAGAAGGAATTGTGTAATAGCAGCATAATGATTTGCAGAATTGGCTCATTTAAACTTCAGCTGCTTTTGTTTAGGAGATGGACGTAAAATCTGAAACTGGGTCAAAATCTTTTTTCTTGCTCTAGAACTAAAAGTTCCACACGTTTCAGACTTCTGTTTGAAGAGACCTCTTTCTTGTCACAGCTCAACCAGACAGCCTCGGCTGAATTTCAGCCAGGCAGGTGGCCTTGGCCTGCTAGTTTTCATCACTTGGGAAAGCTGCATTGATCAGGATCAGAAAAGATTTTCTGGGCTCTGATGATCACAAACACATCCTCTCTTGCTGATCGAATCACGGTCCTTGGTCCTCTTCAGGACTGAGGAAACATCTCCTCTCTCTAAGACTAGCAGCTGAGCAGACACTGCTCTGGGGGTGTATTCACTCTTCTGGATTCTTACCACATTTTCAGTGAAGGTTAGTGTCACAATTTTATCACTTTGTGAACTTGCCCTAAACTACCAGGGAGGTGGAAGGTCTTCCTCAGAAACAGCATTTTTCCTGAAAATGAAGGAAAAGTCTTTGTGAGCAGTGTCTTGAGAGCTGCTGTGGCCCCATATCTCCCCTGCTTGCAGCAGAGAATAAAATCTCCAGAAGACTTTTTGGGTGCAGCTGTATTCCCAACAGTAAATGCAGATTCTTCCTCATCGCCGAGGCAGCTGCTCAAAGGTGTGCGTGGCCTCTTGATCTACTGGGATTGGCCCCAGTCAAGGAAATGTGCAGGTATTTCTTTGTCCCAACCTGTTTCCTGACTTTTCCCAGGGAATACACCCTGGGGGGAGATTTGTAAGGTTAGTATTGGGAAATCGCTGCTTGGGAAAGCCCTCTTCCTTGCTACTGGAGGAGGCAACCTGATTAATTATTCTGATTGCTCATCTGGACTGAGATAGACTTCCAGTTGTGAGACAGTTGTGAAGCTGAAGATTTGAAGGTCAGAAATCATGTCCTTTTTGCAGGCTCTGAGCGTGCTGCCTGCAGGCAGGGAACCAAGTGATCCTGTGTGTGGAGGGTCTCCATAAGTCACCACCAGTGGAACTCATAAGTTCATTTATTATTTGCTTAAAGCTGCCCAACAAATGCATGTCTGCAGCACACATAGACATCTGTTATTGTCTTGAGCAGAGAACGTGATGCTATTGAGCAGTTGCTGTGTTAGCAACATGCACATGCAAAACAGAGGAGTCTGTTCAAGGTGTGAATTACACATCATACTGTGGATAAACACATAGTCCAGAAAGATCAGTCCTAGAATAAGAATTGCTGGCAAATAATTGTTCTCCCTTGGTGCTGGAGCACCTCTGCTACAAGGATAGGCTGAGGGAGCTGGGATTGTTCAGCCTGGAGAAGAGAAGGCTCTGGGGAGACCTTATAACTGCCTGCCAGTACCTGAAGGGATCTTACAGGAAGGCTGGAGAGGGACTCTTTGCCAGAGTTTCCAGCGATAGGATGAGGGGAAATGGTTTTAAACTGAGGGAAAATGGGTTTAGATTGAATTTTAGGAAAAAGTTCTTCAGTACGAGGGTGGTGAGACTCTGGAATAGATTGCCCAGAGGGGTGGTGGATACCCCCTCCCTGGAGGTGTTCAGGGCCAGGTTGGATGAGGCCTTGAGCAACCTGGTCTAGGTGAGAGGCATCCCTGCCCCTGGCGGGGAGGTTGGATTAGATGATCTCTAAGGTCCCTTCCAGCCCAAGCCACTCTATGATTCTTGCCTGGCTGTGACAAGGTAGTGGCAGCAGAAGTTGGCAGCCGAGCCTCTCCGCTGCCGCATCGTGTCACGCAGGAGTCTCGCAGCAGCAGATGCGAATGTGCAGGCTCAGGCATCGGTGTCACAGGCTCCTGCATGTTTTGATTAATTCACCTATGGTTTTCACACACAGGCTCAGGGATGGGTGCTTTCATCAACTTTGCGATCAAAATGCGTGCCAAGGATATTATGAGTCACGTTAGAGACTCACTTGTAGTTTTGCAGAGGGGGTTTAATAGCGATGTTAAAATATCACTCATTTACTGCACAGGCAGAGCTGGCAGCGCTGGCTGTAGTCATGGTTGCCTAACATTTCCCATTATATAAAACTTTGTTGTAGTTGCTCGTATCTTTATCAGCCTGTGTTGTTTGGTACTCTTCCACGCTGAGATTCTGCCTATGGCTGAATTATTTTGGCAAATTTTAGCAAAAACAGGGGGAGGAAATTACATTGTTTTGCTCATGTCAGAGTCTTACAATTTACTTTTCATTGATAACCTTCCAGCTTTCAGACTTTGAAGCAGGGGTGTATCGTTTGGCAAGCGGGTTGATGGAGGTGGGAGAGGTGCTGGCAGCTTGAACATACCTTCTGCTGTCCATGTGAGAATCCGTCCAATTTGATTACATTATAAGCTCATGACAATTGCACGAGTTCTACGGTAAATGGTTAAACATTTTGGCAGCCAGTGTATCTGAAAAGTGTGTTTGCTGTGATGATGCTCATGGCTAAAACTTCAGGGACTGGAAACTGCAATTCCTGTTGCTGGTGATGATTCTGGAGTCTAGACCCTCGTCATTAGATGAGCCAGTTCTCTTCTGGCGTCCTCCAGAAAAGGCATGAATTGAAAAAGGCTTTGGTGGCAGTGACGGGAAAGAGGCCTGGAGGGTGAGATCCTCTGACGGTGAGCCTGTGATGTTGGGCGCTAGCAAGAGACAAGGCTGTACTGGGTATTGAAACTGGAATGGGATCTTCTGGTGCTTCCCAGAGTTTCCAGGTGCTGTAGCTGAAGCTGCCTGTTCAGCCTCACTTCAAGCCTGCTGTGCAGGAGGAAGATGCTGCTGCCCCACAGCCAGTTCTGATAATGGGGTACAATTCCGTTGTACAATTCCGAGGAGAGAAACCCTGTTTGCTTCTGAGAGGGCCGTGAGCTGACCCTCACTAGATACTGAAACCCATATAGCTGAGTGGGAGAGAGGCGCTGGGGGTGTTTGCCCCATGTAGATGTGGGGCAGTGTAAGGCTGATGAATGGTACTATCACATGGAGTTCCATAACTTTCTCTTCTCTTGTAGCTACCTGTTGATGTGTGATCATAGACTCCTTTTTCTTTAGGTCTCTTGCTTGTTCAGTGCATGGCTGGTACAGGGGGAACTAACAGAGCAGGTAGGAAGGAAAGCGCACAACCTGCGTTACCTCTTGCATCATTAGAAGGCCTTGCAGTGGAAGAGGCAGAAGATGCAAGTAGAAAACCACAGGTTTCTGCCAGAGACATCCTGTAAGACAGCTCTTCTCCTCGGGAGATAGTCATGCATGCTGTAGCTTTCTGCGTGCACCTTAGGACCCGGATCAGACCTACTGAAGTCTTACAAAACTGCTGAGTATTAGGCCCGGAGCATTTCAAATTGAGCATCCACATTTTGAGAAGAAATGACAGTTTTGGCACCGCGGTTGGCTTTGTGTACATAAGAGGATAAAAGCTTTTCCTTCCTCCAGCACAGCAGCGCAAACAAATACAAGATCCACTTGTGAAAATTGCCATAGAAGAATCTCCAACAAAGTGAGCAGTGCTGGATTCAGCCTGAGATTTGGGTGATGTAAAAGTACGAGGAGGGGGAAAATGAGAATAGTAATCCGTTTCTCCCGTGCCCTGAGCAGATGAAGTTCTTCAGAGAGTGGCACCGGATCAGCAGCATCCCCACTGGGGATGGCTTTTCCCTGCTGTCTTAAGGAGCAACATCTAAAGCAACGAGGCATTTTTGCATTCCATATTTGGTCAGTGAAACCCTGCACGTAGAATACTGCACACACGCGTTCTGTAGCAGGTGACGTGTTCGTGTCACGCAGATGCACGGCTCCTGTGCTCCGGGGCCCTACACAGAAATCAGCCCTTCCCTTCGTTTCCAGTGATGGCAGCTGGGATGACAGCAGCGTGTGGTGGTGGGTCAGGCTGGCTGTGCTGCTCTGCTCTTGCTACAGAAGAAGAGAATGGTGGCAGGAACACCTCATGTAAACTGTAGGTGATCTGGGGCCCACACACTACGATCCAAAATGCAAAACTAAGCCAGGTCTCAGCACTGGGACTCACAAAAGGTGGCTCTTGCATCAGGATTGTGTGGACTGCAGTGTCTGGGAAGATGTCACCTCGAGCTGGAGCGTTTGGGGTCATCTTAAGATCTCTTCTCCATGTAGGTTTTCTGATGAGATCTGGCCACAGCCTCCTCATTATTCAGAACATTTAAGAGTCTCTCCACACCTCCCCTTTTTCACTAATTATTGCAGTGTCTTTGGGGCCTGCCTCCCCTGTTGAATTTGGTTGTGTGTCAGCAAATACCTTGTACTCAGAATTTCTGGAGAGAGTAAAACTGATCAACAGAAAACACAGAGTTTAAGAAACTGAAGTTAAAAAAACTCCAACCAAACAGCTGTCTTTTATCTGAATAGTGACTAATTTATTTAGAACAAAAAGTGCATTGCTTGCATTGTCACTTATTTTTCCTAACTGGAACTGCCAACTGTTTTTAATTGTATAAAGATAGGTAGGAATGGAATGAGAGTTCAAACAGCTCTTTTACAGCACTTTAAATGAACATGGTACTTCATATATATCCCCACAATAATGCATACCAGATGAAAAGATACTGTGGAATTTGTGTAATAAAGGTAAAAGCCCATATATCTGCCTGTTCTAATGGATGAGAACCAAAACAGAAAAATTCTGCAAGGCAAAAATAACAACAAACTCCAGCACAGTTCTTAAAGTCAAGTTTCACTTGCTGCAAAGTGCACGGAGAAAAAACAAGCAAAGGACTTTCCTGAGCAGTGACCAAACAGGGTAGTGGGATGGACTGCAGATAGATAGATATATATAAGCCTCCCAACTGCTGCCCTAATGCTCTCGCACCACCATTGAAGGTGTTTCATCTCTCCTCTGGTCTGGAGTTCAGCTGGACCTTCTGGTGTTGCAGTGTTCCAGGAGCTCCCTTGTGGGCTCTGTGCAATTTGTCTGCGAGCAACTAATTTTTAAATATTTTTTTTTTCCTTCCGTGCCTCCTTTAGCTCTGTTTTGCTACATCCATTGAAATGAGGTGAACTGGTTCTTGCACCTTGAAGTGAACACCTGTGGAGACATTGTCACCTTCAGGAGCGGATCAGGCCCAACAGGGTCCTCCTGGTTACAGTCAAGATAATATGCAGTAAATTGGAGTTGCTAACCAACCTGTGCCAGCCAGCTTTGGGTGCTGACCTCCATCTTCCTCACTGCTGAATTCTTTGTTCTTGCTTTGCCAGCCACCGAATTTAGATCCATTTGTAAAAGTACAGCCACAAGAAATGAGAAACTGAATCTGCTGATTTCATTCATCGTGTTTAAATATGACTTTGAATGACCTCGATGCAGTGACTGATGGTTTGGCTTCCAGGTCTGGCTGGAGATGCAAGGTTCGGTGCCTGTCCCAAAAGGAGGACTGTGAAAGAAGGCTTCATTCTGCACCATCTAAAGAAAAGTTACTTTAGTCCTTGTTTGAAAGGAAGACTGTAGCATCTTCACAAGACTGACTTCTCTCTCTGTGCCTATTTTCTGGGGACAGCAGCAAGTTATTTGCTGTTAGTCTGCTGAACTCTTTTGAGAGGAAAAAAGTATCTCTAGAAAATGAAAGATCCTTTTTAATAGCATCTGTCTCCCTTAGATATAGTTTCTGCGTGGTTCATTCCTTCTGGTGGTTGTTACAGTTCTTCTGGACATTTGTCATTGCTGTCAGCCTCTAGTGGACCTTGTCAGAAGGATGGTGTGACTCAGTCCACCCTCATCCTGCCCAAACCACTGCATTCTATTGGCCAGGTCAGCCCGAGATGAAAAGGGAACGTCAGATTATGAGTTCCCAATAGAGACCAGAAGCTCAAGTTAGGATTTCTACACTTGCTGTGATGCTGACGTCTCCGCAGAGCCGAGCAGTGAATGACAGAGCAAGTTGAAAAGCTTTTTTGCATCTTGCCAGTGTTTTCTGGTTGATACAACCCACAGTTTGCTACCGTGCTCCAACAAGTAGCCTTTAACGACCCCATTTGGGGACCTTGAGACTCCAGAGGACTGCTAGAGCAGCCCTGTTTCATGGTGCTTTACATCTGAGACCTACTCACCTGTCATGGTTGCAGTCAGCTGATGCTTATGAACTGCTCATTATAAAGTATCGATTGGAGGCAGAAGTCTTCTGGGGGGGATCTTCTTTTCTGTCCCAATCTAATGGTCTCTTGACTTTAAACATAAATGTGTTCCCTAGCTAGAAGTAAAGTTAAATAAGGCTTTGCAGGAATTTTTAATGCAGAGGTATGAAACATCTTTATGAAGGTCTTTTTGCTAGACTGAGTTGTTTTTTCATGTGCTGCCAATATCTGATCCCACTTCTTGACCTTTAATATACACAGAGAGAGAAGATTAGGATGTTTCTAATCAGCTGAATCTCCCCTCTGGGAGCACTATTAAATCCTAACTCTCAGCTTTATCTCTGCCAGGTCTTGCCAGCCTTCCATGTTTTTGGTTTTGTTACCAGCTGAGGTCAGAGTTCAGTCACCTCAAAGGTTCTTGTTCAGTTGGGGGAGTTTCTTGGATCCTTTCTGTAGGAGTTAAGACACAGTGAGCAGCTCTGCTTGGAGCAGACCTCTTTGTTTCATGTGCATTGGTAAGCCAGACCTTACTCAGTGAAACAAACCCATTTTTTTGTGCAGGACTATTGCTCATCCTACCCACCTCATCATTAGTAGGGCTTCATCAAAGGTCTTCGGGAACAAACCTGGGTGGTTTTGAGGCACTAAGTCCTTCGTAGATGTTCAAAACATTACATCAGCTGGTTTCTTCTGCCACTCAAATTTGTCATTTCATTAAGATACCAAGTTTGTTGGCAATAAATCGTTAATGAGTATTGAATTTCATGCCATTGTTCCAGTGAGGATTTAAGCAAGGCTAGCGAGTCTGTGGTCGTGCAGCTCAGCTTACATTACGTGGCCCAGTGACACAAGCAGGCAGTTTAATGTCAAAGCTGCCACTAGTCTTTGTAAAGTGGAGGCCCCTTGAGCTGCCTATCTCCCCCCTTCAGTTCAGCCATCAGCAGCACCGCTGTTGTGATTTAAGTATTGAGGAATTTATCTCTGAAAGCGTTAAAGACAAGGGACTGCAGTGCTGGGGTTCGTGCCCTCCTGAAAAGCCTCGGTGATCTAAGGAAGGGACTGACTGAACCCAGGAGGTCTCATGTGCCCTTTGATTCCAACAGCTCCTGTTCCCCGGTGTAGTCCATGTACCTGTCAATGTCCCTGCCCCATCCCGTGTTCTTGAACACTCCAGAGGCTCCGTGGGTACACAGGAAGGAGGAGGATGGTCTGGAGTCATTGGCCAAAGCTGGATGCTTTGTTCCCATCCAAAAACTTACTCATCCTCCAGGCCCTGGTCTTAAGTTACAGAGCTTGCAGAGAAATCTGCTTGTAATTTTTTTCCTGTAAGCCCTTTCTTGTTGAGCAGAAATTCTGGCAAAGAAGAGTTGAGGCACTGGAGAATCCCCAGTTCTGCCTGGTTATACCAGGCCTCCTCAGATCTTTCCTTGGAATGAGCAGGCAGGAGGAAATACTTTCCATTTCAGAGAAGTGTGGACAAACAATGTTGCTTCAGACGGAGAAGAAAAGCAGCAGACGGAGTTACAGCGCTGGATCCTGCTAGCCAAAAGCATGCTCTTGCCTTTATTCAGTCATTCCTGGAACACAGTGTTCTTATTGTGTTCCCCCTCACCCCACTCGGTGCCTCTCCTCGGGCTCAGGACTCAGAGATACCCTGACCAAGATGCTGACGGGTTTGGGGAAGTTAAAAAAAGCATCAAAAGCATCTCGGAAATGGACCCTGTCCCTTGCCTGATGTTCGGTAAACGTGTTTGCTGAAAACCTGGATCCCGTTAGAAAGGTTCCCGCTGTCTGGAAAACAAAGCACTCGCTCGCCTGGTTTAGTCATTAAGTAAATCTGTGGTTTGGTTGAGACAAAAAATAATGAAGAAAAGCTGTTGAAATCCCAGGATTAATTTGATAGTTTGCAGGCAGTGGTGTTTTTAAGCGGAGCTGCTGCCTTCGGTAGGTTATGAACAGAGCCAGGTATAAACCTGGGCTCCCCTTTCTCCCCGCGCCCCAGAGGCGGGCATTTGGAAGTCATTTGTTTCACAAAGGCCCCCTGCGTGCAGGCGAGGGGGATACTCTGGGCTGGAAGCCCTTCTCCGTGGGGTGGGGTGGGTTGCGTGGGTGTCTGCACGGCTGGGAAGCTGGGAGATGCTCTCGGCTGCAGAGGCAGCAGCATCCCGGGCTGCAGGCAGGGTGGGAGGAACGGCCGGTCAGTCGCTCGCTCGGCGTGGCGTGGCAAGCTCGGAACCGTTTGGGGTTTGCTGGTATTTGTACATCTGCGACCTGATAGTTGTATTGCCCCTTCCAGCAGGAACCGTTTCCTCTGCAGCTCCTTTACATTTCCCAGCTGCCCTGCCTGCCTTCCGTGGGAGGGGAACCATGAGCTAAAGGCAGAGGAGCCCATGCAGAGACCCCCACAGCTCTCTGCTGAGCATTACCCCTCTCCACCAGCCCCAGTTTACTTGGGAGAATCACCTGGGAAAGTAGAGATCTGGGAGCTGGCACTGCTGCATGCTATCTGAAATGCCTGCTCTCTGTGTTCATCCACATGAGCACATACATACAGATATATATATATATATGTGTATATCAAATCACTCGTATTAAACATATATGTTATTTCAGCCTGAGAATCCAATTAGCAGAGCAGGAAGCTCTTGCCTGTCAGCCTGTTGCCAAATGTTCCCCAGCTCCGGGTTTAAGCAGGGGGAAGGAGACTGCCATTATCTGTGCCCGTGTCTGCACCAGAGAGCTGGGTGCTGCTGGGGCAGTACGTTTGGAGGATCAGAGTGTGGGGAATGAGCGCTTGGGTCCCAGTCATTTTGCAGGTTTTGGAAACCCCTGGGCAGCTGGAGCACACGGGGAGCGTGCTGGGAGCACGGCATCCCCTGCCCAGGGATGGGAAGCCAAGCTCCTGGGCATGCTGCAAGGATCACGTAGACAGGCACTGCCATTTGAAAAGATTTGTGTTTATTTAATGCACAATGGGACCTTAAAGCACATTGGTGGTTCTGTTCTGACATTCTCTCAGATGCATGTGATGCCAGGCGAGACCTCTCTGTTCTGGAGGTGTCGGGAGGGTTTGGTCCTCAGGGTCAAGCCTTTCTCACTGCCTTCCAGATGCATTTTGACCTCAGTCACCAATTTAGTTATTAAGACAACTTCTTCTGGCAACGTGTGTGGATGTTCAGCACATCCCAGTGTGAGCTTGATTCCATCCCTTCCAATAAAATATTAAAGGTAATTCTCCTAGAGCATATTTTCTGATAGAGGCCATGCTGTGGAGGTGAGTGTGGCTTCTGAGTGGGAGCACTGCACCCTGGATATCCAAAGTGCACACAGGAGGTGCCCTGGTTTTGTAGCCTCTGAAGTCACTACAGGGGGTTTTGAGTGACTGATGGACCCAGGCTGCTCCGCATCCATGAAGCTCTTACTCAATCACCATTAATGCAGCCAAATATCCTGTATATTTTATAGAAAATTTCCTATTTAAAGTCAACCCCTCATACTGAATAATGGTTTCTGTTAATCATGTCATCATTTGAAAACAAAACAAAAGGCTATATTATGGCATAAATTCAGACTAAAATGTTGCAATTAATCTAAGCAGGTACCTGTTATTGTTAGATACGGAACACATTTTACTGAGACATTTGCTGTGTTTCAGGAAGATGATCCAAGCATCCTGTTAATTGATGTGCAGACATGTTGCCTGTATTTCCTCTTTTATTTGAATTCACTTTGTATGCATTGAGCTATTAAATAAGTGGCAGTTTTTTGTTGTTTTCTAGGGCATTGTTTTTAGGAAGGAGTCGGCTTTATTGTGTGTCAAAATTGGATTTTTTCAATTTTGATGTTAAATTTGTAACTAGTGGACAAAACATAGTACTGCAGTGAGGCTCTGCATGAGCACAGCCTTGCCTCTGCTGGGGAGGAGGAGCTGGTTTCTAGGTGCATGGCCAGGTGAAATCTTGAGGGACTTGTTCTGCAGTTCCCTTGGAACGCAGTGGTTGCAGCCTGCTGTCCGAAAGCCTTTCCTGAGAAGGTTAGGGTGGCAATAGGGCAATACAGCCACAATATTTAGCCTATCTAGGCTTTATTTGCCTCCCAAGGCAAACAATTGATTTCCTGTATTTCAGCTTCCTTCGTAGATTCCGATAAATTCTAAATCACTTTTCTCACTCACCTTGCTGCATCCTGTGATCTAAATTAATCTAAATTATTGGTTTCAATTAATGCGTCTTCTGTTCCTTAGTCCTGCCTGAGAAGTTGTATGTCCTTGGTAAATGCAAAGGAGGGAGAAATTTGAAACTCAGACTGGTAGATCTTGGAATTAGCTTTTATATCTGTACTTTAATACTTCACAATAATTGCTGAAGCTTCCCATAAAATAATCTCTGCATAGTCCTAAAATGGAATTGAATGCCTTAGAATAAAAGAGAAGAGGAGCCCTTATCTGTACTTTTAGCTCCATTTTTATTTATTTCCCTTCTTCCTCTGGCGTGGGCAGATGAATACGCGCAGAAGAAGATACAGATTTGCAAAGGCAAGGAGCGCTAAAGAGCGTCGGTTTTTTTCATCAGCTTTTAAAAGCCAGACTGTAATCATAAATTCCCTGATAGCTGGAGCATGCAGAAGTCGTCTTTAAGCCTACAAGTGACAGGCTGCTGTTGCTTTTCAAACTTCAGATTTCATTTTTTTTGTAAGGCACAACTTTGATCTGGTTCCTTTGTAATGCTCTGCAGAGCGTCGAGGCCGCTGCGCTCGCTGGCTGCAAGGGCTGGACGTGAACTTTCTTGGCAAGAGCCATCTGGAGACCTCAAAGAACAGATTAACTTGTCCGGAATTGATGTGATCTTTGAAGAAGCTGCCCTTGCCTAGAACACATGTGATTAGCTTGACATTGGCAGTGATAAAGTTGAGATGCACAGCAGTGTCTGAGTACCCAGAGTAATTGGGAAGAGTTTTAAGAGGAGCAACCCGAAGGCTCTGCAATCAAATTATCAGCTAAATCCCCAATTTTAACCTCTGGAGCAGACTTTGTGTCTTTTGTGCAGGTTAAATCCAGGCAGGAGTAAAGGTTTTCAGCTTTGCGTCTTCACAGACGTTTTGTTCTTAGCTTCACAACGTGTATTTCGGAACACTGTGAATGCTTTGGGACATTTTAATAGCTTTATACCTGGTATGGTGCAACTTTAGTGATGGTTATCGGTACCACGGGTTGGAAACAGAGGCTTTTCTGTTCAGGTAGTAGCTTCATGTAATCTCGTACGTCAGGCTTCTTGGTGGATGCTCTTCTAATCCCTTGTTTAAAGGTGACCCTGCCTCGCAGACACTCTTGTCAGCACACGCTATTTAAATATGCTGAAGGGATTTGCTTCAGCTCGTACATCCTAAGCTCACGTGTGCAGCTTTTGATTTGATTGACTGGTTGCGATAATGGAACGTGGTATTGCGTGAAGGAGGTGACAGTCACCTGCCTGTTGGCAGGTACAAGCATGGGAAGTAGGAGATTGTGTCTGGCCAGCCTAGCACTCGGTGAGCTGCCATTTTGGAAGCTTTTTTTCTTTTTATCTTGGATGGAAGTATGTAACTTTTGCAATGGAAAAATCAAATTTTTCACACTGAGTAAATGGGAGATGTCAAAATAATGAGCTGGAAGGACGTCTCAGTGTTAGACTGTGTCCTCCTAATTACCAAGGCAAAAATAATAAAGACACCAAATAAAATTAGTGCTTAGTGCTGGCTTCCTTCTGCAAATGTAGCTCTGGAAATAGTCATCTTCAAAAACACAAAAACTGTAAAAGTTTGAACTAAGTTGTCAGAAGTTGGTGTGAAAAAGCAAAGTGGGAGCACAGAGGCTCAGCAACTGGGTCTTATTGAGTTGCAGCCTGAGGCTGTGGTCTCTGGGCACCATCCCTCAGCTCAAACACCACCCACCAAATGAGGAAAGGAGGAGTTGTGTCCTGGCATGAGGGTCCTCGCTGCTGTGCAGGAGGGAGGGTATCGCTGCTGCTCCAGCCACACTGGAACTGCTGGCAGGCTTGGGAAGACCATGTCTCTCAGGCCTGTCAGTAGAGCCTTGTGCAACTTATCCCCTCCAGTGAAAATTTAAATTCTATAGAAATTACTTGCCTAGAGGCCTTTCAAGGAAGTTTCCTTCTTGCCTTTGTTTTTTTCCCATGATTGATGAAGAACATCAGTGCAGGAGCAGAGCACACCAGCCCTGCATTTCTTGCAGAGAGCAGCAGGTTTGTCAAAAACTGGGGACTTTGCATCTTTGATTTAAAATTGCATCAGGTGAAGTTGTGTGAAGGGAGACTGGGGATCCCAGGCTGGAAGGCAAAGGGTGCCCTTAGAGACTCAGGATGCAGAGTGAACTCCAGCTAGGGCGAGCAGAACAAAGGGGACCTCCCCTCTCTTCTCACTACCATTGAAGCTCCAAGATGTGATGGTGCTGAAGCGCTGTGTGCTGGTCTTGGTTGGAGGAGTGGGAGACTTGGGGATGGGATGCAGCCGAGACAACATGCAAAATAAACTCTGAACACGTAGAAGGAAGCCCTGAGGAGATGCTTGCTGGTTTGCTACCGCAGTTTTGGCCCTTGTCAGCATTACCAGAATTTACAGTGATCAGCGAAGGGCTGTATGCAAAGAAAAGGCAGCCGGTCAGGTTGACTTGCTTGGGTCGCTGTGATCTCTATTCTAATTGTTCCCCATGCGATTATTTTGAGGGTTGAGCAACTGAGAGCTGCAGAAGAGACATGCAGCTTTATTTCTGCGACGTGTGAAGTGTTCTGTGTTCGTTTCAAAAAGGTTTATTGCTCTTTCTGTCTAAAAAAAAATAAAATAAAATAAAATTCAAAATTCCGGAAGTCTGCAGGAATTGTTGTGAAGTCTGACTTGAAATGCTCACCTTTCCTTTTATCGCCCTTATCAGCACATAGAGCTCGGTATGGGAGGTTTTTAGCTGACATTTGAAATCGCTGCCAGTGTGCCTGTATCCCTTTTAAAGCAGCCTCCCCTCCCAGATCAGAAGTGACCAGTTTTTTTTGTTAGACTCCATGTTCCTTTAATGTTTTCCTCCTAATAGACGTTGAAAGCGTTCTTCAGAGGCACGGCACAAAACATTCAAATAGTGATACGAGCCAGCTGAAGAGAGTTGTCAGGGAGAGGGAACATTAGGAGAAGGATTGAATACAGATGGATTCCTCAAAAGTAATGTAACCTGTTATGATTGCTTTGAAATCCTATACCCTTTCCATCTACTTATGCTTACCAAAAGTTTACATTTGCATTGATGTATTAGAGGCAGAGCTAAAATGGAAGTAATCCCTGTTGTATACGTGCTTAAGTATGTCATTTTGGCTAAATACAACAGTTGTGACCGAACTCTCTCCTGTGTCCTCAGCGGGAAGCCCACAGCTGTGGAGTGCTGCCAGAGAGCCCGTCCATCTCCACTCCTCTGGAGGGGGGCCATGAACCACCCAGCACCCAGCTGCTCGCTCTTGGTTCCTTCAGCCATCTCAGATCCATACCCAGTGAATTCTTCAGGCGCACTTTGCCACTCTGTCTTTCTACCGGGAGCTACAAAGGAGAAACTGGTTGATCTGGGCATTTCAGTCTATCTATCGTAGTGCTTTCTCAATACACTGCCAGAATAATCCATGCTTCTCCCAGAGTCCTGGCAGAAGGTCCACTAGAAGCTGGTGCTATATTTTAATTGGGTTATCCCAAAAAGCATCCTTCTTTTTGCCGCAGGGAAGGCCTGAGCTATCCGTCGTCCCTGCCTCAATTTAAGAGGTTGTATCAGCCTCCATCACGCAGCTGTCATATTGGATTTGGCAGGAGGGTTGCACTGCACAGCACTCCTTTAATGCTCAGAACTGACCACTACACAAGAGGAGAACTGGTGAAGGGGGACTGGTAAGGTTGTCACTTACTATACCTTGCTTTTTAGGGTGAACTTGTTCAAATTATTTCCAGCCTTAAATATTTGCCCTAGAAAGCTGTTCTGAAATCTGATAGAATATAGAAATGATTGCTCCAGTGCACATTTACAGTGACAGGCAGAAAGTTTGTGTGCTTGAAGGTGGCTGGATTCACCATCCCAAGGTGCCCGTAAGCATTTGTACCCAACTGACTGTATTACATCCGAGTGTGGAGAAACCTTGCAAGGCTCCCTTTTCCTCAGACAGTTGTGGAAATCCTGAGCAAACTCAGTTTTGAACACTCTTTGCTCCACTCTGCAACTATGCTGAGCTTCATCATCTGAGTAATAGCTCAGAGGTTTTTTGGTCGGTAGCAAGCAAAATAGTAGTTTTCTCTTTGTTGAGGAGGTTAATTTGTTTCTGACTCCATAAAGGACCCAAACCAATATGATTTTTCTTAGTGACCAGTGAGCATCCAGGACCCCTCGTATGACAAGGAGAATTGTTTCTGTGTCTGGAAGCAGAAGGGCAGGGTGACTAAGAGCTGTACGAGTGGTGTGTTAGCTGAAGGCTATAGCCCTGTCCAATTCAGTTTTTAAAATACTTTGGTCACACTTCCATCCTTGTACACCAAGTACCATGTTATATACAAATCATTCTGAACCTCCACCTTAAACGGGTCACCTGCTCGTCCCAGTTCCTGTAGTGGCTGCCCTGTGTTTATAGAGATAGGCAGAAACTGCTGACTGTTCCCTTTGCTGGTGTCTTCCTCTCCTCCGGTCTTTCATCTGTGCGTTTCTCATGGGTATCCTTCTCTTATCTAAATGTAAACTCATCAAAGCACGGTCTGTTTTCTGTTGCCTGTAGGACTTTGACCACTGCAGCCCAGCCAGAAAAGCTTTTCATGGCAGAACGGGGAAGTGCAAATTGCGTGCTGCATCCTCCTTGGAGGTGTTTGCTCAAGGTCCATTACAAACCACATCAACCAGGGGATGGTTACTGAGTTACTATATAAAAGGTCACGCTGATGAGCTTCGTGATCTGAATTAAAACAGGGCTCTGATTTCCAGAGCTGGTAACAGAGCTTGGAAGACCCGGGGATTCATCAGCTTTAAGGTATCTTACAAATGCTGCTCCTCATGCAGAGGGGCAGGCAAAGAGAGCGGGCGATTAGGTGATGCTGTGTTGCTGTGAACATTTCAGCTTGTTCCTCCTTCTGGCAAATTGTAGAATGACTTGCAGTGACAATGAGATGCCTGCATGACCTGGCTGTCCTGCCGTGTGGCAGGCTGGAGGCTCTTTGGCAGCAGTGGCTTTTCTATGCTAGTCACAGAGTCGGTGTGAAGAAGCTTTGGCCTGCTTGTTTCACAGGCTGCTTCACCGTTAACGCAGGTCTCCTCCTGAGCAAGGAACTCGCTTCTCAAGTTCCTTCCTCATGCAGGCAGTCTCTTTTCCTGTCATTTTGTGGAAGAGATGGGGGTTGGCCTGCTCACACGTGTGCTTGAAGAACCTGTCAGCAGGACATGCAGTTGTCTACAAAGTAGCCTCCATAGATCCATGAGCAGATTGTCCATTGGAAAAGCCGGTGTGATTAGATGGCCCTTCCTGGTGGAATTTGCAAGCATTTGGTGTATCCAAGTGTGACGTTTGAGGTTGGCTATTAGGTACTGCATTGTAAGCAACAGTCACTTCTTGCTTTACCTCCCTCCCTTGGCAAACACGGAGTAAAGAGGGATGTAAAAACAAGTGTAGAATGGGTGAGCTGTGCTACACACCCCTCACCATTGGAAGAGTAGAAGCCTTTTTTGACTAAGAAAAGTTCTGTCTTATTATCTAAGTAATGCTTTTGTATGTCCTGCCTTGCTCATAGAATGACAATGTTAAGCAGTTAGCCCATGGACAACATAAATTCTCATGGGATCTGGACTTCTTCCGTATAGTTTTGTTCCTTCCCTTTTTCATCTCTAACAGTGTCATCTTCATTACTCCATAAATTCTGTTTTGCTGCCAGTTATGAGTCAAATTGTTTGTGGTTTTACCGGTGCAACTTAGGATGAACATAACTTACTCTGTAGCCTGTCACCAATGCTGGGGCTCCAGGCAGAGTCCTTTCTGCCCAGTGATGTGGAGTATGGTCAAGTTCTTTTCATTCTAATTTGATTCCCTCTTTTTTCTTGAAGGCATGGATCGTGGAGAGAGCCTGTTAACCCTTACTATGTCAACACGGGCTACGCTTTGGCACCGGCAACCAGTGCCAATGACAGCGAGCAGCAGAGCATGTCCAGTGATGCCGATACGATGTCGCTGACGGACAGCAGCGTGTAAGTAACTCCAGTCTGGTGGGACAATTGAGTGTTTGTTTCTTTAGTGGTGCTGCTGCTGTTGTGGAGCTCTGGGGGAGGCTTTGCCACAGCTGGTGTCAGAGGGAGTATCTGACTAGATCAAGGTCATGATCATTCTCACTTCCTTTTCAAGCGGAGGTGTTTTGTCGCTGTGCAGGCTACACAGCCGTGCTGGTCTTGGAAACATTTGCAGCGTAAAATGTTGTGGGTGAACTAGAATGAATCTTGCTCGGTCAGGGTTCCTGCATTGTTTCTTGCCAGATGCACAGAGCATTGGAAACGTTGGATGGCTTTGTAGTAAGTGATTTGAGATACCGTATCTTCTGAATGTCAGACAAAGCTTCCTGCTTACCTGGGTAATTCTCCTCTTGAGGTTTTTTGCTGCCAAATTGTACCCAGTCTGTGATTGCTTTTCAGTAGTATTAGTGACTATGTCTAGTTTATATCTGGTGGCCACTGCACTTTAACACAACTTGACCAATAAGCCCCCACCAAATCTTCTCCGATTTTTTCTAGTTCTGGCCCTCCCTTGTGACAGCATCCTGCACCTCACCTGTGAGTTACCTTTCCTAGAGATGGTCTGCAAAAGGAGAAAAAAGGGGTTATGAGATTTTGTTGTGACTGCATCTCTGTGACAGAAAAAATGGATTTGGGGGAAAATCATCAATGTTTGGTCTGTTTTTTAGTAGTGCAAATGCAAAGTGTCTTTCTGTGGAGCTGAACCCTTTGATTCTTCAAGTGAAAGATGACAGGTTTACAGAATTAGGAGAGGGTTTTATTAACAGCAGTGCTGTAAACACACAGTCCTCCAAGAGGCTCGTTTAGTGTCACTGAGAATGTCAGGAGCTGTCAGACCTTGTTGGAGAAACTTTCCAGCCTGTGTCAGAGATGTTGTTAATGGATGCTACAACAGTTCCCCACCCGCCCTTGGTTAATAGTGAGCTGGTGAACGTGCAACATGGGACGTGGCAAGGGGGCAGCTGTGGTGGCTCTGTGCGAGCCAGTAGCCTGCTGGGCTCTGCCTCTGCAGAGGCTCGGAGCCATTTAAGAGCAGCTATTGAGTCTGCTCTGCTCCCTGGCACCAGCTCCTTACACCTTACCTGTGTCATGTCTCCAAATGGAGGAGGCAGCCCTTGGCCAAGGGGGCACGGGAGGTGGAGGATGCCCTGGGACAGAAAGCTGGAGAGGACCACTAATTAAAGGGTCTGTTTGATACAAATCAAGCTGCTTTGCCACATCCTCCTGCAATTCTTCGGATTCGTCAGTTTATAGGGAGGAGTACTCTGAAGCTAGCAGGGGTCATGTAACTTCTTGTTATCAGGAGAGACAGATGTGAGAAATCATCAAAATTAATTAGCTTTTAGTACTTCCTCTTCCACTGGTCCTGTGGGCTCGTGAACCCACATGGTTATATCTGCAATAAGTTGTGATCAGTTATTCCAGAGTTCTTCACCCTTGTAATTTTTATTTCAGTAGCCACAATTTATTTATTTCACAGGCAGAATAATTTCTGTTTGACCATCCTGTGCATTCTTTTTTCTTTGCTCCTTTTTCCTTAAAGCATTTTATCCCCCCCAGTCCACCACAGGCTTCTTCTGGGACTTTAATTACTACTGATATGTGCACTGCCTTCTGTGAATAACTAACCCAATCTCGGTAGTTCATTTTAAATCTCAAAAATCACAAGGCTAAACCTGTGATCTTTCCGTGCACCTCAAACTGGGCACATGCAGATTGATCTGGATGTACAGCCTTGACCTTTGGCTTACAAAGACTCTGCCCGTTTTCAGCACTTGCTCTTCATTACGTGCTTTAAAACTCCAGCACCAGGTTTCGTTGGGTTTTACGGGGCGTCGCTGAACCTCTCTGCCTCCTGAGTTTCAAAGGAATTTTTGCAGAATTGCTCAAGGCAGCAAAAATGAAGAACAACCAGACGCAAGTTAAAGAAGGGACTCCTGCTGCTTGACAAGACTTGCATGTCTCGGTGCTTTGAATTTAGGCCTTCTCTGAGGAAAATGGCAATAAAAGCCTCGTCTGCTGATGAGCGAGGTTCTTCCCTCTGTGTGCTGTTTACATACAGCAGTCAAGCTCAATAAGGGAGAAATCTGGCGTCTGCTCCAAGGCAGCACATGAACGGGGTGCGATCCCAAGGCAGAAACCTCTGTGACCCTCCGTCAGTGGAGAATGTGTCCGGACAATCGGGATGCAAACGTCGGCTAATTGAGGAGTGCTAATAAGCCGGGAAAGCACAGAGAGCACGGCTCGATGCAAGGCACGCTCTGCTAGTGTTGGCCATCTCCAGCCCGTGGAGAAGGCACCCACACCAAGCAGCTGCTTCCACTCATTTATTGCAGTTGTGAACAGCTCCCTTCCAGGCTTTGACGTTGTATCGATCATAGCAAAGCGGGTTTGGGATGTGGCTGTGTGCACAGCCCAGCTCTGCAAAGCCGCTAGCGGAGACCTGGGCGATGCTCTGGTCGTCTGGGCTCCTGAGCTGCGGTGAAGGGAGGCAGGCACGGGCTGCTTGGGAGAGCCCAGCTGACCAAAGTGCTTTTAAAAGTCATTTTTGTGGTACCAGCTGCAAGCACGTTTGCCTAAAAGACAAACTTTCAACAGACAGAATGTCTTTCCAAGCGCTGGTAAATATTATTGTAATGGTTTGAATTTATGTAACGAACATGTTATCAGTCCCCGTTGCTGGAGGAGTTTTCTTTTTGAGTGGCTTAAAAACCAGCGCTCCTAAACGCCTGCACTCCGCTGATTATTTTTCAGTCTTCCTGTGTCATACGAATTCCTCTGCCCTTGTAGGCAAAACAGCTCCGGTCCTCGCTGCCGAAACCTGTTTTTACAATCAGCGGGGCAGCTGTGTTGTTTTAGCTGGTTTGTGTGGAGACAAGGTCTGGAGAGGACACAGTGAAAGGCTCCGGCCAGCACTGGCCCGGCGAGCGTGCCGTGGCCGCAGGTGAGGCCGGGTTGCTCACTGCTGCTGGTCAGTGGTGGGTCAGTGGTGGGTCAGGGCTTTGGGGCTCTCCCCGGGCTGCTTGTGCCCTGCCCCGGGCTCGCAGCATCAGTCAGTGCTGTCCTGAACTGCTCCCAGTAACCCCCCCACATCCGCAGAGCATCTTCCCGCAGTAGAGGAGACAGCTGTGGGTGGGAGGGGGTGTCACAACAGATGTGCTCAAGGGAAAATAAGGCTTATCTGGGTAGGAAGGCAACAGGCAGAAGCTGAAATGCATTAAATTGCCATGCAATGTTCTGATTCAGATGTAGAAATGCCTTAGGTCCATATCTTTCATCTCCCCTTTCTGCAAGAGCTTACATGGGTAAACAGGAGGTAATGTCTTCTCTTTAGCCTGGTGGCTGGTCCAGCTAAACAAAAGTAATCCTTCCTCTGGGTCTTATCATGTGTCCTCACTTATCTTGCTTGGGAGACAGCTCTGCCTTTCCCCCAGGTGCTTGGGAAGCCCTCGTGCCCCTGGGCTTAGCCAAAGGGATGCTCGTTCTTCCCCAATTCCAGTCAAACCTGCCCCAGAGTAAGGATGACAATTCACTGGAGCAAAGGGGTTTAGGACAATGGTTGCTCCTTCAGAAAACCTTGCAGATGAAATATTATTCCTCGGATGACTGGCCTTTGGACAGAATGCATGGTGATTTTCCCGTCATGCTTCTTGATGCGACAAAGGTCTCTGGGTGACGGTGGTGCTTTGATAAGAGTAATTGGTAGAAAATATCGGTTTCGCTGTGGATTTGTTTCCTGTCTTTCCTATGGCTAGTGATCCAGAATGACCTTGAGTTCTGCTATATTTAAACAAGTTCAACAGCTTTTTAATTTAAAAGATCCTAAATGGTGATTTCCAACTTGTTAGGCTTAATGGGTGGGTTTGGAGACTGTTTTACAGAGAAGAAAAGACAGCCCTTGTGAGGAGAGTCCAACTGCAGAGACACAGCAAATCTTCCTTGCTCACTGGAGGCTCTTGCATTTCCCCAGTAGCAAACCCGTGGCGTTATCGTTAAATAAACGACAGAAATACTCTTGCTCCCCCCACGGCATTTCAGTGCAGAGCTTTCTGGTGCTAAAGAAAATCACGTGATGAAACAGGGTAAAACAGTTTGGGGAAGTTTTATTTTAAAAGTAGATGTGGTCTGAAAAAGTTTGATTTATTTTTTATATA
>WTSP01020795.1:0-34414 GCA_025331215.1 Actenoides lindsayi | reverse complement strand
CGGGCGCCGCCCCTTGTGCGGGCGGGGGCCCGCCCCCGCCCGGTCGGTTTCGCACCCCTGGCCGGTCGGTATCGCAGCCCTGGCCGGTCGGTATCGCAGCCCTGGCCGGTCGGTGTCACAGCCCTGGCCGGTCGGTGTCGCAGCGCTGCTCCCGTACCGGAGGTGATGCTCCAGCCGCGCTCTTCCTCCTCCCACGTTACCTGCAGCCACCAGCCTGAGCTGTAATTAGCCCGGCTAATTTTCTCTTCTCTCATTTGTTGTCCTGCTAAAAAGCACTTGCCATTAATCACGGGTTTTATTTTCTTTTAATGGTGTTTCATTTTGAATGCCTGGGTTACTGCATGAAATTACATTCTTCTGATGTCATTTGGTGGCCACTCTGCCCGCACCCGCGTCTCCAGGGAGCAGCAGGCGTGATTGGAGTGGGACAGAGCTGGCGGTGACTGTCCTCGCACAGCCTGCTGCTCCGAACTCGGGAGGTTTGCAGGCAAAACAGGACAGTAAATTGTGCTTCCCTTGCCAAATGGCGTTTCAACCGCAAAAATCTGCCGGTGAAACCGTTTGGGTTACGTTCTCGAGAAGCAGCTGTGCTTAGCCATCGGGGAGCGGGGTAGGTGTGAAGTGCATTTGGCTTGTGCAAACATCTTGTGGTCTCGAGATGCTTTGGGATGGGCTCATTTGCTCTGCTCTGAGTGCTGCAAGGTTGGAAGCAGACAGCATGTGAGCGTGGGGGTGATTTGGTACTTTGGACAAACCAAATCCCACCATCCATTTCCAGCCGTTCCTCTGGCATTGCACAGCCTTCCCAAGCAGTTACTTTTACTCAGTAGGGGAAATCTGTAAAATAAAAAAGGAAGGCTCCAAACTGCCAAGCTCCAGCCTGACATTTGGTTTTGCATTGGTCGATTTTTCTCAAAATAACCTGGTGTCACCAGAGATGGGCCTGTGTCCCTATCTCCTAACTGGGCTCCACCTCACTCGCGTTCTCCTCGTCCCCAGGTGCAAGCAGGCTGGCCGCAGTGCTGAGAACAGAAATGCATTTCCTTTCTTCGCCTGATGTGATGCTCAGCCAGCAATGCTTTGTTGTTAGGGGTGCTTCGAGAAGCCTGGTGCCTCTGAGCCCTGTTGCTGTGACCCACATGTGCCCAGGCCGGCCCCTGTCCTCACCGAAGGGCCTCATGCGGCTTGGCAGAGCGGGTCTGCCCTGGCTCATGGCAGAGCCACGGACCCAGTTCCCGGTATGACAGGACCAAGGGTTGTAGCCACCACCATCTCCTCCCTCTGCAGAGACCTCAGTAACCAGCTTTTTCAGCAAAGGCACAAACTCAAGCAGAGCTGGTTCACTTGGGTGTTGCTGCTCACGTCTTCCCTCCCTAACCTCGCCCAGTCTCCTCTAGGGCTCTGGCTAGGTTCTTCCGCACAGTAGCTCCAGTATTAAGCCCATAGTTTCTGGCTGAGCTGGAAGTCGTCTTAAGAGCAGTGGAGCCTACCCCTTCACTTTGATAAGCCATTCGAGAAGTTGTCATGCTCTCTTAAAAATATATACCTCATTCCCCGACCAAGTTCCCCTTGGTGTAGATGCTCACTGAGCTCCCACTCCTCCTCCTCCCTCCCTAGCCTGCCCTGTGGTTTACTGTGTACATTACAGGCTCTTTTATAGAAAGCAACCAACTATAAAAGGTACCAGGATGTGGTCCAAGTCCCTCTCCCTGCCCTCTGCCTAGGGCAGCGGTCGCAGGAGCCCTGCCTCACTCTGCTCCTGTCGGATGCCCTGTAAGTCTCCCCCCCGGGCACCCGATACTAGAGCATTGCTGGTGCAGGGACTTGGTGAGCATTGTTCTCCACACAGGTTCTTTCTGCTCGGCTGTGCTCACCCGGGGCACGCAAAGCCTTTCTGAAACGTGAAGGGGTTTCCTCCTTGCCGCTCTGCGGCAGCAAGGTTTAAACAGATGCCATGTATCAGAGAAAGGCACTAAAGCAGAGCCTGTTGTTGTTTTATTCTGGCAGAGATGGGATCCCACCATACAGACTCCGCAAGCAGCATCGCCGAGAGATGCAAGAAAGTGCCAAAGCAAATGGACGTGTGCCACTACCTCACATTCCTGTAAGTAGCACTATCTCCTTCTCCAGAGGTAAATATGCAAAATATGTGAGATATCCAACGTGCAGTTGCTCTGCTCGAGTTTAACACCCCCTTAGCTCTGTATTCATTTGGGAATGGTTTAAGACAGAAATCCACTGCGCTAAGAGGGCTTGGCAGCCTTCTGCCAAACTCATCATCCAGGGCTGTCCCAAGTGCATAGTTGTTCTTAACTGTTCCACCAGTAGCTGGCTGTTCCTCCCCGAGGAGAAGGGAAGTGCTGGCTGGAGTCTACCTGCAAGCAGGTCATGTGCCCTTGGGTGAGCCAGAGGTGTTTGTGGAAGGTGCAGGTGGCCATTGGACATGGAGGCTAAGGTAGCTCTCAGCTAAGGTCAGCTGGGGAGAAATACAGCTGTCCCAAGAGGAATTTCTGCACTGGGCAGCCAAAGGGAGCTGTAACCTGTTCTCAAGGACTTGGCAAAGTGTGCCTGGGGATATGAGGCAGGAGAGCAAAGAAGGTGCAGGCATAAGTATTTCATTGGTCTGATGCTGTCTTCCTGGTTGCTCCAGGTAAGCAAACAGCTTTTGGGAGATGAGCGTAACTGCTAGGGCTCTGCAGCACCATCTGCAGCTCTGCTTATTATTCTTCTTTTCTTTTTGTGAGAAGTTCCAGGTGACATTTAATATCTAGCAGGGAATAAAGGTGCTTCTTTCCCCTTTGGACAGCTGGACTCCAGCACAAATCAAATAGGGAGGGGAAAAAAAAAGCCTCCATCTGCTTTTTCCAGAAGTGCCTTCAAACTTGAGGCAGCTGTTCTCATCCTGCCTGCTCAAAGCAGCACAATACCAGCAGAAATACACCCTTGTTTTAATCAGATTTAAAAAAAAAAAACCCACACACAAAAAAAACCCCACACCTCAAAACCACCACTCTTTGGTTTGCCTTTTAAATTAGATTATTTTCCTTAGATTTAAGAGGGTCTCCTGTGCTTTGATCACTGGGTTGACAATAAAAGCCCTGGCTGCGGACGCTCGCTAGCCATCCTTGCTCAGTCACCTCTCTTTTCACACGGTGGCTTTCACAGTGTGGTCGCTGTTGAAAAGGCTGGCTGCCTGCCTTTTTATTTCACTCAATGCCATTTTTACTGTAAGCATGGCTTTGTTAGAGCTGAAGTTTGAAAGCTTGGCCTTTATTTGGTGGTGGTGGTGTTGTTGCTGTTCCCCAAGAGTAGGGAACTACCAAGTGAATATTCTCTGACTTCAAAGCTTGTCAGTGGCTTTACCTTTTGGATAAAAATACTAATGGCTCTGTGTTGATTGTGTGCACTGGCAGTGCCTCGATGAACTGCAGGTTATAAACTGAGAGTATGGAGCATTAAATATGTATAGTGAGCTCTGCTCTAACGAACTTCCATCTGCCAAACATTTCTTTTGTTGAACTGAATAAGTGTCATTCCAGCAGCAGTTCCTTGCAGCTAATTAGTTTTACTTAGCATTAAATTTTATCCACCTTTTTGGAAACCAGTTAAAAAGGGGTGGGGGGCGGGAAACAAGGTTTAAATTGGCCACCTGCTGCTTAGAAATTTTTATATTATCCTACTTACCTATATGGTCTTTTAGAATTACATATTCCTCCTAAACTACACACGGAGGCTTCAGAAGGATTTTTCTGTGAAACATCCACTGTTCCCATTAGGTTCTGCGCTGTAATTTTAAGTCCTAGGGAAAAAGGCATCTCAACGCATATTTATATGGGAGCGGAGGACTGAGAAGTCGAGTTAGTTCCAGTCTTTCTCCAGGGAATAAAAGTTTAGTTCAGACACTCTGGCACCTCCTGCCAGCCAATTACTGACACAGAATTGGCATCGACTTCAGAGAGGCACTGCTCTGCCCTCGCTTATCAATCAGCTGAGAAAGGAGAAGGTAATTAGACAATATGTTTTGACAACACCAGTGTGAAATGTTACAAAGTTAGTCTTTTAAAGTCACCTCTAACTGCACACTTACTGAATTAAACATCCCTAGTTAGCAAGGAGCCATGCAAATGCTTCTTCAAGTGTTACTTTGTGGGGCCGGTGGCTAGACTGTCTCACAGCCCACGGCTCAAGTAATCTCTGTTGGCCACCTGGACCTGGTGGTTCATGTGCTTTTAAATGTCTAGCAATGACTCAACAGCAACCTTTGAGTGAAGGTCTTTATGGCCTCATATCTAACCAGTGTAGCCAGAGTCCATACTGATAGCGCTTGCAGAATGCACGGCATGTTTTCCTAGTGATAGAAGAGAATGTCCTGCTTCCGAAAAGTCTTTTCACAAGTCCTTTAGAGACCTTATAACATTCCCTTCCAAATGAGTTGTGGGGCTAATATGCAAAATTTGGAAAAAACATGTAATGCTTTTAATAGCAGCACTTTTCATTAGGTCCAGAAGCTAAAACCCCCTGTGATTATGTGTTCATAGGAGACTGCCTGCTAGTTTCAAAAGCTGTGCTGCCTCCAAATACTGAATCCATGTGCTGGTTGTGTAGGATGCCCTGCTACACAGCAAGAGATCTTGGTGCACGGATGGCTGTGTCCTGCAGCTTCCACGCTGCCAGACTCACCAGTGCTCTAAGGTTGGGAAAGCTGTGTTTTTTGAAATGGCACTCTGCCCAGGAATGCCGTGGGTGAAGGTCTCTAGCAAGCCACGAGACCTTTGTTTTGTGCCTCTGGCAGGAACCCATTACGTGGCGAGTGAGTGTTGCTTTTCATGTGGTTTTTCATCTCTGTCTTGGATTTGAGCAGAGTCTTGGAGCACCGAGGAGGGAAAGAGCAAGGTCACAAAGGAAGGGTGGAAGCCCAGAGAATGCAGGGCTGTACCTGTGCTATTGCACTGGATTTACCCCAGCTCTGGCATTCATCCATTCCCAGGAGACGATGTGAGATGTTCTTTCTTCCCAGCACATTCAGAAAAATCCAACCTCAAGCACTAAGGCTTGGGATTCCTTATTTAGTTTGTTTGTTCAACTGCCTACAGAAGCCATTTTGTGACGTTCTTGCTGTAGCTTGATCATAGAATCATTTAGGTTGAAAAAGACATTGGAGTCCAACCATTTACCTGACTCTGCCAAGTCCACTGCTAAACCACGTCCCTAAGCACCATATCTACACAACTTTTAAACAGCCCCAGGGATGATGATTCAATCACTTCCCAGGGCAGCCTGCTCCAGGCCTTGATAACCCGTTCACTGAAGAAATTGTTCCTCAAGCATAACCTAAACCTCCCCTGGGGGGGAGTTGTTGAGGCTGTTTCCTCTTGTCCTGTTGTACTTGTCATGTCCTGATCATCGGGTGGGAGCTCTCCTGTCCTGCCCCACAGTCAAGGAAGCTGCAAGGTGGTTTCCATAGTGTTCTCGAGTGGAACAGAAGATTTTGCATGACCTCTCTGCTGTGCTGTGCAAGTGAGGAGTGTACAGGAGGAGCCCTGGTCTCATGCTGCCTGGATAACTACAGCTGAATGAGCTTTCTGCTCCTGTGAGTTGGGAACCTGCTCAGGATTCCCGTCAGCTGTTGTATGCCATTTTCCTCAAAGGCCTTGCAGCAGCAGGACTCCTTGCTAATCCCTGAATGGTGCTAAAATCCAGCTATCCGTGAGCTCTGCCACAAGCGTTTCTGGTATGGAAACACCATTTATCCTTTAAAAACGTGTGTTGCAGAGGAATGCGTTCGTCTGCGAAACGTTGAGATTGAGAAGTTCTTCTCACTTCTCTAGCCTGCTGTTGTCCTTTCATTTCCAAGACTGACTTGTGATCTAACAGCAGCCACACGGACATCACGCAGGCATCAAACCTCCTGCAGAAGAGGGAGATTTAGCAACACAGAATTCTTTGGCCCAGTCAGATCTGTCAGAAATGATTCAGCCCAACTCGTGGATCTCTGGGGCTTGTTAGAGACTTCTACCCAATGATAAAGTTGGAAGACTTCCTGTTTATGCTTCCCAAGAGGAACCTGCTGTGAGATTCTTCCCTTCCAGCCTTCTCATGTATAGATCATAGTAAAACCACACATTTAGGATGCTGGTGTGTTGCTACTTGGTCCTCAAACCTCAGTTTCTCAGGGAAGGTGACACCCATCCAAACCCAAGACCTGCATCTGCCTCATGGAGCAAAATCCATGCATCTCCCACTCCCGTTGGCTCCAAGAAAAGGAGAAAAAGTAATAGCAGCTGCTAAGTGGAAGTACTGGAGAGTTTCTGTATCTCACATGTTCTTAGCAGGCTGCTTCTTACCAAGGGTACCAAAGCTTCAGACACTTCACATGTGTGGGACAATGTTCTGGTGACAGATACCCTAAGAAATCCTTTCTCACAGCTGTCACTAGGAAAGATTGCTTCATCCAGAGCAGTTCAAGCTTATTTCTTTCTTGCCAATCCATCTGGCATTCAGCCTCCCATATGTTGTCCTCTGCAACCTCCCCAGCTCAGCATGGCTTGGTTCTGGACAGACCCGTCTGAACTAGTGGCATTAAATAAAAGTAGATAGATAATTAAATAAAACATTAGATAAAACAGCTGCAGATAAAACAATTCTTAAATATGAAGTACTTCCTTTCTAAATTATTGACTCATTCAGAGATCTCATTCTGGTCCACACTGGAGGGCTGGATCCTCCAAAACTATCCAGTTCGTGGAGAGTGCTGCACCCTTTACTTGGAACAAAAGCATTTATTTGGAGCTCTTCTGATTTCAGAACAATAAACAGCTGATTTATGACTCTCTTGGCAGGGCTCTATATGCCCGGAGGGAGCTGGATGCAGGTTCCAAATCCTGAAGCCCTGAAGGATCCTCCTGTGAGCACAGGCTCAGCCTGGCTGGTTTTTGATGGAGCATGTCTCCCTCCCAAAGTCAGGCCCGTCGTTTGATAGAAGTTTTGAACGCTTTGTTGTCTTAAGCCTTTTGAACCAGGTCAGTGCAGCCCATGTTTGCTCTCCAGGGAGACAGCGTGAGCCCGCAGCAGTTATCGGTAGTGTTTCAGCACAGGGAATTTGCATTCATTATTCTGGAGTACAATTAGTTTTGGGGCAGTCTGTGGAGCTCATCCTTTGAGCTAGGAATAAAGTCAGACCCGTGGCGATGTTCAGAGCCTCATCTTGCTTCCCAGCTTTCTGTGTGTCTCCATTATGGGTACCCACCAAGACAACGTAGGGCTCGTGCAACTGGTATCTCTGGGGGGAAGGGAGGTTTATTTCAGTTGCATCGAGCTTGGCCGGTCAGGGAGACCCTTGCAGAGATGGCTTCACAGAGGGGACTGCATCTTGCACCCTCAAACAGCCTGCTGAAGACTTCTGGAAGCTGTTACACTGAATGGAAAGCTCCAAGACAGTAGGTTTTGCAGATGCAGTGGTTTGTCAAAGAGAGAGGAAAACGAGTTCATCTGAAGGATTCTTGGGTTCGATTCTTTTCCTTTCTGTAGTTGAGCTTCAATCACCTCTAGACTTTGAGAGACTGTGGACAAACATGCTGAAGTATTAGTTGTAAAAGCCCCAAATTTTTTTTTGTCTTGAGTTCTCTGGATACAGCAGTGACCTTGAATGTCTTCAGATCCGCATCAGAGACAGAGCTGTGCTCCTTGAGCCTTGCTGGGCCTGGAGGGAACCACCTTTTTGTGACAGGACTCAAACATGCGGGTCTGCAAACTTCAGCCTTTGCAGCCACTGCTGTTGGGGGGCTCGGGAGGGACTTAGCTTTGGGGTGCTGTATTGCACCAAAGGCTGTGGAAACAGGGGAATCCTTTCCTGCTTCTGCGGTAGCTGCAGCGAGGAGACTCCACGCTGTGACTGCCGAGTACCGAGCTGCCTCTCGTCGGGCTCGTTAGGTTTCTAACGGAGCGGGGCTCAGCGCTGCCGTGGGATAAACAACCTCAGGGAGCATCTGGCATGTCTGAGGTGGCAGGAGGGAGTGAGCACGTCACCTGACGGGCTGTGACTTGTCAGGAGAGAGAGGTATGTCCCTCCGTAGGAACCACTCGCGAGACGGATGGTGGTGGTGATGGGCTTGGGGTTTCTGAAGAAAGCAGACTCCCTTAGGCAGAAGTGCTTCCTCAGGCTACGTGTGAGGGGAATCGAGAAACATCACTTGGATCCTAGAAGGTCTCCAGGGAGTAACAGAGCAGGGACCAGCTCTGCCACATCTTCCCCGGTGATGGAGCACGTCTGGGACCGTTTCTTGACAACACAAGGTCTGGGCTCTGGGACGAAGCTTGCCACTTTCGCCCTTGTGCCAGTATTTCAAGACTAAGTGTCATTTTTGTTGGTGAAAATACTTTTTTGTGGTGTTTCTTCTTAGTACAGGCCATTGATTTTCAAGGCTGGAGGTCCTGGTGACAGCAAAGACTTTGTCATCCCAGGATGCGAGCCATCTGGTGGCACACAGGTGTTAATGCCTTCTCCAGTGCCTGCAGCCCTGGGTGAAGAGGGTGGGTGGTTGGGGCTGTTCTCAGCTCGGATGGGTCAGTCCTGCCTGCGACAGCTTCAGGCAGAGCTGGTGATCCCTCTGCTTGTCACTTAAAGTGGGTGCTAGAGCAGGAAGTCCTTCTGCCTGCAAAGCCACATCGTGTCCACAGACATCCCTAGGGACACCGCACCGCAGCACCACCCAGCAGGGAAGAAGAAAGTGGCAGCAGTGAGCCCTGGAGTTGAGATGTGCTGGCAGGGTTGGCTGGGTCTTGCTCTTGGAGAAAGAAACAAGTGATGCTGTGGCCAAGACTTCTGTGACCCAACTTAAATGTCTTAGGTGTTTTCAGGTTCTCAGTGCCATCAGTAGGATACCTACTGCCTTGTACTTTTCTTCCCCTGCCTTCCACCCAGCAGCTGGCAGAGAGAGAAAAAACAGTATGATTTGCATACTTTTGTCAGGTTTTGAGGCAGAGCTTTATTTTAGTCTTACACATTGATCTTCTGGCTGGTCTGGGCTAGATTTGGGTGGTCTCTCATCCTCCTTTAAAGATTTCAAGCTCAGTGTCTGCTTCTGGTGCCGTATTTGTTCTTCTGCTATGAATTATCTCGTGTCTTCACATTTAATTTTATCTCTGGTCCTATAGAGTGTATATTTCTTTCATGTTGGTATTGAAGTATTTGAATGCAGGTTTTTATACTTGCTGAATTTTCCATATGTTTTTCATCCAAATTAAATTTTTATCTCTGTTGTGTCATTTTATTTTTTCTACTATTTTAACAAAATGATGCAGAAAGGATAAAAAAGAGGGGAAAACACAGCAGCCGATAGCTTTATACTTCACTACACAAACTTCTTATCCCAAAGCTCAGGCATTTAGGGATAAAGTAACTCAGCATAAGGAAGAGCGAATGCCCTCGAACTTCCATAAATATTCATTTGTTCACCTGGAGCAAGCAGACAAATGGTATCTCTGTGCTTGTAAGGTCGCTGTATTGATAAAGAAAGCAGAGGATTGTTGCAGGGCTCTGAAGAGCTGAGCTGAGATGCAATTCCACAGGATTCTCATTCTAGAGAGTGCTGTGTGGGAATCGTGGCCTTTTGTGGCTGGGCTGGGTTGTAGCAGAAGATGGGAGCAGGGAGATGCCTTGGAGGTGACAGGATTTCCACTCCTCTTGGTGGCTGTGGGCTAGATTTGCAGAGATTGACCAGCACATACTGGTCTCCCTGGGTTGAGCTGAGTAAGCGTGCGTAAGAGTCCTCCTTTCTATCAAAGCCAAAATATCACTACTATAAGCATGATTTTCTAGAGGTTTGTCTGGACATCCTCTTTCCCCACCTTTGAGACCAGGATATTCCTGTTGACCATGTGTGCGCTGGGAGAAAAGCAAGTACAGCCATCCCAAACGGGAGTTCGGTGCCAGAAGAGCTTGTTGAATTGTGGCTTCAGAAAACCTTGTCCTTAACGTGGGGTGATCTGTGGAGCAGGTGCCAGCTGGGGAGCTCATGGTGGTAGCTCAGCTTCCAGCCCCCCTGGTCCTCGGCTGCACCCCTGTGCCTGCCAGCTTGTCCTCCCCAGCTCCCCACTGGAACAACTGGCACACCCAGTTATCAATGCCTCCAGAACAAATGTGTGATTTTTTTCCTGCATCTTTTGCTAAGCCCTAGTGTGTTTTCCCTCCAGCGTACATACCGAATGCCAAAGGATATTCACGTTGAACCAGAGAAGTTTGCTGCAGAGCTGATCAATCGTTTGGAGGAAGTACAAAAGGAACGTGAAGCGGAGGAGAAATTGGAGGAGCGCCTTAAACGCGTTCGAGCGGTGAGTAACCTCCTCCCTCCTCCACCAACCTGGCAGTCTGTCTGCCTACTGTACACCACAGGGAGCTGTTACCTTCTGTAACTGGGATGACCATTTCCCTGCTCCAGTGGCCATAGTCATGACTTGCACTGGGGTTTCTGGAGACTCCTGTTGCCCCATCCATGTAGGGCTCTGTGAGCTCTGGTTCTCCCAGCCTGCTGTAAGATACCAGCTATGGCACAGCAGTGCCCAGTTCTGCCACCAGGGAGGGGCTGTGGGTGCTCTCTGTCATCTTCTTTGGCACCCTCTCTCTCCTGACTTGGGGAGCAGCTCCTTACATGTGAGGATGGGGACTGTGTAACAGGGGTTCACTTTCCACCATGGATGGGGCTTTGTGTGATCCCTATTTACCCCACAAATGGTAACCAGATGGCAGGTAATGTTAAGCCTGGAGGTGTTTGTGTCTGCTGTCATGCCGTTTCTACGGCAGCCAAAAGGGTTCTGCCCACTGGTGCCTGGCACATCCCAAGAAAATTTGGAACTGATGAGGTGTAGCATCCCAAACCCTTCTCCTGGGCAGAGAAACACACTGACTCCCCCTGGGTGGCTGGTGAGCCCAGGTACCTCTGGGGCCCTTCAGAGCTCGGGGGCTTGGTAAATGAACCAAGGGAGGTGTGTAGTGCATATGGCTCCACAACAAGCTGCAAAAGGGAGAGAATGAGGTCTTGGTCATCTAGAATTTGTTCAGCAGTATTCACACTCTTCTTTTGAGGTACTGCAGCTCCTGGATACCTGTACATCTTGTGCTGAGGATACAGGAGAGTTTTCAGAGGACACCACAGTGTCACTGAACATCACCAGGGCCAGTGTAACTACAGCCCTGTGTGAAGAAAGTGTGGGTCTCTGCGGCTGATAGCTGCTGTGGCCCTGAGGAGAAGGCTCTGTGCTTAGTAACCTGCAGCTCTCCTTAAAGCAGAGGGGTAGGTGCCTGTATTGGCCCAGCTCTGGGCTTTCAGAGCAGCTGAGCCTCTGGGGCTCTGGACAGACCCTTCAGTCACATTGGAGCATTCTTACATGTTCATCAAGTAGCTCTTTAAACAGAAAAGAGCTGTAGGTTGCAGTGTTCGCTTTAAACCACATCTGCATTTCAGATGCAGAGAAGTGAGGAAGGCAGAAGGATCTGTAAGGTTTCCTCCAGCTCCAAGCAGTGTCCAGCAAACACCTCACTGCATCCAGCATCCAGCCAGACAGTGCCAGCAAGATGCTGTTTTGTGATTAGATTCCTGTTCGTCCAGAGTTGTTCTGTTTTCCTGTCTGGTACCCACTGCTTTCTAGACAGATCCAAAGTAACCGGTAGCATTTTCTGCTAACAGAGTCCTAGACCACTCCTCCTTCTCCTCTTTCCTTTCCCCCTCCCCCTCCCTCCATGGCTCCATTGCAGCCCCCCACCCACTCACCCACCCAGACTACGTTATCCCAGCTCTCTGTCTCCTTGAAGAAGCTGCCAGTAGCAATACCATAAAATCAGCAAATACCTATGTGCCAGAGAGTAAATTTAAGTCTGTTTAAACACTTTTTTGTGTGACTTAATCTATTTTTAAGCCCAGGACTCCCACTAATGCTGTATATTAAACCTCTTTGCTGTCTCCAGAATGTATTTCGTTGACTGGCTGGCATCTGGCATTAGCCATTCAGGAAAAAAATCACGAGTAAGCAATTGTAGCTTTTTTAGGTCAGCACTTAAGGTGCAGGAGCTGCTGTTATCAGCGAGAGCTCAAATCTTGATAGATCACAGGGCTGGTTTTCTATGACCCGAACACCAGGACTACAGGGTAACCTCTTACTGGGTCCACATGGCTCACTGAACAGCAGCACAGGGGAAGCGACAGGCGTTAGTCACACTCGGCGGTTATCAGCTTAGCAGAGAAGCTGGAAATATTTTGCAAAAGCCAGGAAAAAAGAATTTTTCTCTCCCATGCTGAGCTGCCTGCAGGTTCCCTTTCAAAGCCACATCGTGTGGTAACATCGAGAAGAGGCATCTGATTTAAAGCCAAATGCCTTTTACTGAGAAGCCTGTAAGATTTTTGGTTTTCAAAAAAAAAACCCCATCTCTGAATTCATTCATTATTCTGAGCAGTGTGTGAGAGGCTTAGAGGATGTGCGCGTTTCCTTGTGACTTTTGAGCCACCTCAGCCTAGCGTCTGAGCGTGGAAGCTGCAGTGTCGGATCAGCCAGATCAGTGTCAGATCAGCCAGATCAGCATCGGATCACAGAGATCGCTCTGTCTGTCTGGACCGAGCAAAGGGAAAGCGAGTGCGGAGAAGCAAAGCCAGTGCTGAGATGCTCACTGTTTGAATATCAAACATTGCCTAACCAGAGAGGGAAGTCATTTGCGTGAGGATCGAAGCAGCAGTCGGGGTTAGGTGGGCTGTTTTGCCCCACTGACCAGCAGCAGCCTGATGGGTGGGACCGGGAGAAGGCAGAGGAGGAGGTTTGCAGCGAGGCAGCGCTTGCCCGTAGCTCATCAGCGCAGATCTCAACCTCCTCATCCAAAGGGAAGGGCACCTCTGACCTTGCCGGAGAGCAAAAATAGCTCAGCAGGCAATCGGCGAAGTTGCAGCCTGCTGGGAGCGGATGGAAGAGGCTTCTGGCGGTATTGTGTCAACAAAGCACCATCTAGCGGTGGTGGCACCCGGCTCTTCCCCACCCGCCGAGCTTTGCCCGCCTCACCGCAGCGATGCCAAGACAGCTCCGGAGCCCACGCCACCCCCGTGCCCAGGGAAGCTGAGCTTGTGGAGGAGGCCGCTCCCCAGCCCCACGGGTTCCCTCGGTGTAGAGCACAGTAGTTCCTGCCTCTCGCCTGTACCTCCCTGGGCGTGTTGTTGTCCCGTCTTCCCTGGCTCCTGCCCGTGCCAGGCGCGGGCAGGGCGAGGGTGCAGGTTGGGCAGAGGGTGCAGTTAGGCAGCAGGCTGGGGCGGGTGGGCGCGGGCAGGTTCTGCTGGGCTGGAAGGAGGCCGCTGCGTTGCCAGACACGGACTGCGGGCAGGTAGCTCGGGCGGGGAGCACCTCGCCGTGCACCGGTGCCAAGGCTTGTCCCGGCCGTGTCCGAAGTCCTGCGTTACAGTCCCGGCTGGGGCTGCCCCAGCCTCACGCCCTGTGTTGGGTTTTTCACCCCAGACTGAGCGCAGTGAAAAGATTCAGCGGAATTGGTATCTGCAGCCGTGACTCAAACCCTCGGCCCCTGCCCTGCTCAAGGAGAGAGGGCAGCTTGGGCTAGCGCCCCAATTCCATCTTTAGCTGCCTTTTTCTCACTGTTGAGGCTTTCCTACCTGACATGATGCTGAGACCTGCACTGGGGGGTGGGAAGCCAGCTGCCCCAGGGCCTGTCTGCACAGCACCCACCCCAGCACCACCTGCTCCTGCCTGAGGACCTTCCTGGGGTCCAGATCTCCTGCTCAGCGACAGTTGAGCTGAGGCAAACCAACGCATCCTTCTCCTTCCCTTAGGCCACCCTGATCTCGGTCTCAGCAAAACAAAGTACCTGGTCCCAGTTACTGGCAAAATGGAGTTCCATGCAGCCAGAGGATTTCCCAAATCCCAGGCATCCATTTTTCTGGACCACCCCGGGTTGTCAGTCCCATGCCAGCCTGCTGTGGTGTCACAGCACAGCCAGACCTCTGGGCTCTGACCAGAAAGGATGCGCTGCTGTTCCTCAGGGATCTGTGCCAGGGTAAAATCTCACCCTGCATGTTAGTTGGTGTTTAAGCCTAAGAGTTTTCCACAGAGTAGGCACCAGCCCTAAAAGCCTCCCAAGCGCTGAGCGCATCATTAGGTTTTCATAAACTGCTAATAAATTCTTACCCCAGTGGTAGGGATTTAGTCAGCACATGCTTCATCTTTTCTTGTCCCTGAGCTAGGTGCCCAGGGACAGCAGTTGGCAGGCTGCAGCCTTGTGGCTGCAGATGAAAGGTGCCTCTGAAGTTCTTCAAAGCGACTTGTTAGAAAGTGGTGTGTCCCCTCCAGACGTGGGCATCGTGTCACACCCTCAGGCTTGCAGCACCCACGCCTTTGGCACTTTCAAAGCCTGGCATTGTCCCCTGTGCAGGTTTGAACCCCCAGGTGTGACATTGGGAGGAAGTCTGTTATTTGCTTTCTTGCTCTGTGGTTGGCAGCTCAGACTTTGAAGCCGGTTAGCAAGTGACGGATGATGACATCTGACAGGCAGAGCTGATGGGAGTCAGTGTTTTCTAGCAGATGCATTTATCTGGCAGGGCAGAGATACCCCACAACTGATTTCTTTGCTGTGCCAACAGAGGAAAACAGAGTGGGATTAAAGGACTCACTGGAATCCTGTAATTTAAAAAAATAGGAATTCTGACTTCCCATAAAGAAACTTCATAAATATATGAGTTTGTGTTGGAGCATAAAGTAATTTGTCAGCATCAAAACTGTGGCTGTCAGCATGGAGGAGTTTTATTCTTCCTGGCAAGAACTTAACAGTCACTAACAGCGTGTCCTAGACTGTTGTGAGCTACAAGAGCAAGTGGTTAGTTCCAGCCCCTTTCTTGATCTGCGTGAAGTGTTTCACTCCAGCCTTAGCATGCCCGGGAGAAATCAGTGTTTGATTTTCAAACCTCTTCATGCTGCTGTTGACCTTCAGTTACTCCCTCCTGTTACAAGCCCGCTGTTCGCTTTGCCTCGTGAACTACTCATTCGGCTGAGAAGCCCCCCTGGTCTCACCTGACTCCAAAGTTGTTTTACCACTGATTCTGTAGCTTTGGGCTTTTTCTGATGAGCTTTGAAGTAGTGCCTTACTGAAGGCTCGTAGGAAGTCGTAGGTGCCATGCATGCAGTAGGTTGAGTTTCTGCTGCTGGCTGTTACAGAACCACCTTCGAGGGACTTGGGAAGCTTTTTAGTAAGGTTCTGCCTGCTCGTGCATCTGATTGAGTTGTTACACTTACCAGAAAATGCGTCCATAAATTCTGGTTGTGATGTGTGCGCTGCGTGTCAGAGGTTGTCTCGATCTCTTCAGGAGACCCTTGGCTCAAAGGGCAGAGACCTGAGCAGCTCTGCTTGGTGGCAGCAAGGTGACAGCCAGAAGCTGGGGCTGCACGAGATCAGGTTGAGGACATTTTCCGCAGGAGGGTGGCACAGTCTGGTGCAGATCTCCAGTGGTGGATGGAGATCTTGGAAGGTTTTCAAAATCTGGCTGGACAAAGCCAGGCCTGACCCCTTCAAGGGTTGGCAGCAGTCCTGCTGTGAGCAGGAGGTGGGACTGGGGACCCCTTCCACCACCCTGGTGTCATTTGCTGATCATCCTCTTGTTTCTCACAGGAGGAAGAAGGTGAGGATGCAGATATCTCTTCTGGTCCCTCAGTCCTTAGCCACAAGATGCCTTCCGCCCAAGCCTTTCACCACTTCGCTCCTCGTTACTCTGAGATGGGCTGCGCTGGGATGCAGATGAGAGATGCCCATGAAGAAAACCCAGAGAGCATCCTCGACGAACATGTACAGCGTGTGATGAAAACACCAGGCTGCCAGTCTCCAGGGCCTGGCCGCCACTCTCCTAAGCCACGGTCCCCAGAAAGTGGCCACTTAGGAAAGCTGTCAGGGACACTAGGAACAATTCCTCCAGGGCATGGCAAGCACGCAACAAAATCAGGAATGAAACTGGATGCAGCTAACTTATACCACCATAAACACGTCTACCACCACATCCATCACCACAGCGTGATGAAACCAAAAGAGCAGATCGAGGCCGAGGCCACGCAGCGAGTGCAGAACAGCTTTGCTTGGAATGTAGATTCACATAACTATGCAACAAAGTCACGAAACTACACTGAAAACTTGGGCATGGCCCCTGTCCCCATGGACTCTTTAGGCTACAGGTAAGTCAAGGCAACACCCAACGGGAGTCCCAGAGCTGTGACTTCTCTAGGAAGCTCCTTCATAAAGAGGCTGTAGCATGCTGGGGAAACAGGGTGGTTGAACCACATTTTCTTGTGAAAGCCTGTGCTGGGCCATGTTTTAAGGGCCTCCCCCTGCTCTTCCTTTTGGATATGTCCCCCATTTGGACCTCTTTTCACCTCTGTGACCTAGTGCTGAAAGACAACCTCTAACCAGTGGTTTTAATGGCCTTCATTATAAAGTAGTTTTTCTGTCCCTAAAAGCAGTGGAGGGGCTTAGAAATTGCAGATGCTGGTCTGCTTCCCTGTGCATCAGGAGTTGCTAAGTACAGGGATGTGTCTTGGGGACTGGGTAACTGGAACTGGTCTCTTAAGGTGTTTATGAGAGGACAAAAAGTCCCTCCTTACTGCAAGGTCTACTCCATTCACCAGAAGTGTTCCTTTCCCTTCCTAACAAAGCAAGGGACGCTGCAGGGCTGCCATGGCATCCTGTCCCAGTGGAACCTTCTCTGGGGTAGGGGACCCCCTGCCCAGGAGAGACAGTTTGCTGCCTTTGTCCATCTTCCTTTGGCCATTGGAATTCCTCTGTCCCCTCCGTGCTGAGGGGAGGGAGCAAAGCTCTTTCTCCACTGCGGGTTTTGCTACTTCTGTTACTGGAGGACTGCAAAGGTGAGAGTGGAGCTGGGGGCTGCCTGGGTTAAGGGCTAATGATGGAGCGGCCGCAGGGAGAGAACTGTGCTCCCCAAGGCTGCGGGCTTGGGGTGGTGCTTTGCTGTGTACCAGGGGTAGGGCATTTAGTGAAAGCAGGCAGCTGGGTCTGCAGAAGGCAGGACCACCCTACTGGGGTGACAGGAGGGAGGCAGAGCACAGAGGCAGCCAAAGCAAACTGCTCTCCAGGGAGAGAAGCACTTAGAGCTGCCCTGCTTCCATGGGGAAAGGGTTGGTTCTTCAACAGAGCATGAGCGTGGCCGTGGTGTGGCAACCCAAAGCCCCATCTAGACATGGGACTTCTCTCTAGCAGTGACTACAGCACATATTTTAGGGGATTATAAGAGGGCTTATTCAGAGCTGTCCTTCCTCTGGCACAAACTTACAGGACCTCACAGTCCCCGGCTCTGGAGCTTCACGGGACAAGAGTTTGCATCCAAATGGTCTTGCCTGGCAAGCAGCAGTCCCTTGCAGTGGCTTGTTTGGGTCCTTGCTGAGCACAGCTGGGCTGCTGGCCCCCCAGCCCCCTCCCCAGCCCTGTCTGCAGCACCATTACAACCTGCAGAAAAAGGCACTTTTTTTGTTTGCACTGAACCTGCTGCTGGAGAATCTCCTTTGGTACCCACTAGTGCTTGTGTGGGGAGAAGCCGAGAAGAAGTTGTCAGTTTGCCCTGCCTTTGGAGATCTTCAGCAACCGCTCTTCAGACTGTTTTCCCAGGAAATCAGCAAAGCTGTCCAAGGGCCTGTCACTCCTGTGGTGTTAGTTTCCCTATGTGTGTTAGTGAGCATGCAGAAGCAGGAGTAGGGAGGTCCTCTGCAGCAGAGCAGGTGGGTGTTTAGGAAGGTAGGGGGCCCATGGAATCGTGGGCTGTGACAATGACAGGCCAGCATGGGAGGGTTCTCCTTGACCTCGTGAGCATGGGGCTTCCCGGCATGGGCGAGCATGCGGGCAAGGAGCAGTGGGACTTCTAGGGGAGCCTTGGCTGCAGCCATAAATAAACATTGCCAGGGTGTCGGCTACTGCCTGGTGTCCATCTGGCTACTGTGTTTGAGGTGGCTGGGCTTCCCAGTGCACCCGAGCCTGAAGAAGGCAGCCCCTCTGCCAGGATGTGATCATCCACTGTGATGGGAAGCCTTGGTTCAAATTGGGGTGAGAAACGACTGCTGGGCCTGGCAGATCAGCAGTCTGGGGTACGAGTGAATCTGGGGGTGATGGGAAGGGCTCAGGTTCCCAGCAGTGGGCTGAGGTGGAGAGGCAGCTGATGCATTGCAGCACTTGGATGAACCTCTTGCTCTGAGCAAAGAGTCAGAGGTTTAACACAGACCTTCATGCAGCAGAGATCTGCTGGGCTTTTTGCCACGTGGCTGAGGATCATGTGGCCAGAGGAGGAGCTCCCTTTCCCCACAGGTGGCTGGGTGGAGGAGCCCACTGTGCCTGGGTCTGGCCAGTCTTGCTCTTAGCCTCAACTGTGGCACGGCTGGTTTGAGCTATGGTAGTGCCAGGGGGCTGTGGAGGGCAGCCAGGGCCACGTCTGCACTGCAGGCAGAAGCAGACCCTGGCAGGGCTGTGTCTGGAGGCAGATGTGTCCATCCTCTGCCACAGGCTGCAGTGGTTGGCTCAGGCAAAGCGCTAATGTCTCAAGCTTTGTTCTTGCAGTGGGAAAGCGAGTCTGCTCTCGAAAAGAAATGTTAAGAAGACCGATTCAGGGAAAAGTGATGGTGCCAACTATGAGATGCCAGGATCTCCTGAAGATGTGGAAAGAAACCAGAAGATCCTTCAGTGGATCATAGAAGGAGAGAAGGAGATCAGCAGGCATAAGAAAACAAACCATGGGTAAGGGCTGGCAGAGCGTGGGGTCTTCACACTGTTTTGTTGCATGCCTTGCAGAAGGCTGCCCAGTGGCTGCCTTGGTCCTGGAGACCCTGGGAAGACAAGAACCCACCAAGCACAAGGGCTTAAGACCCTTTGGAGACTGAGGATTGCTCGAGAGCTTTAAGGGCTGTTTTTTTCTGAAGGCTGACTTGTGGCCATGCTGGGGATGTTGCAGCCCCAGGAGCGTCTCAGAAGTGTCTGCTGTGGGTCCAAGGTGGATGAAGTGGCACACGATAGGCAGTGCTTTTAAGCATTTGCTGTATGTAAATGCTTGGTACCCCTGATAGGTGCTGATAGAAATGTAGGACCTGCTGCACTGGAGCCATTGGTCCTGTGTAAGCAGTTTAGCACAGCTCAGGGTTACCTAGCAGATTTGGCTTGCTGGGACCATCCTCTGGGATGGTCTTGGCTGCCCAGAGTGGAGCCATGGACGTGGCTGTCTTGGGAATTGCTCTGGAGACAAGGAGATCTCCTGCAGGCACAAATCCTTTGTCACAGTCTGGTCAGGTTGGCAAAAAACAGTGCTTGCCAGGTGTCAGTGAGAGGGATCGGGGGTCTCGTCCCCTCCAACAGAACTGCACTGGTGGCTGGATGGTGAAACTGCTGATTGGTTCTTCTCTTGCTGGACAGCAGAGGCCAGGGCAGATTGTGCTGCAGGCAGCTGGGACCGAGTACCTGGACCATGGGCAGTGCCAGGCCACTGTGAAGTCCTGTAGCAAGTTCTGCCACTGGAACTGGGACGAGACAAGCACATCCCTGCCACATCCCTTTCCCTGGAGATGCCAACCAGCAGCTCATGGAGAGGCTCCCAGCCTGAGAACATCAGCAGCACCTGGGAGGGCATCTTCTGGGAGAGTGTCACAAATGGTGGAGCTGCCTTTTGCTGGTTTTATTTTTATGTATTGTGCACTTGATGAGAGCCTTTAAACAGATCTGTGGGCTTGGTGCCAGAGCTGGGTTGCTCACCCTGATGTCTCAGGACTTGCTGTCCTGAAATCTTCTCTAGAGGTAAATGGTGTTCTTCTCTCCCTTGGGAAGCTTCCCAGTGGTGCCTGTGTCCAGCTGCAGGAGCAGGAGGTCCATCTAAGAGTGAGTGTGTGCCTCTGCAGAGCAGCTTGGCAGCCCGTGTAAACATTCTGTGTTTCTGTGTAGATCTTCAGGTGCTAAGAAGCAGCTGTCCCATGATATGGTCCGACCCCTCTCCATTGAACGACCTGTCGCAGTGCATCCTTGGGTCAGTGCCCAGCTCCGAAACGTCGTTCAGCCTTCTCACCCTTTCATCCAAGACCCTACCATGCCACCTAACCCAGCCCCCAACCCTCTCACCCAGCTGGAAGAAGCTCGCAGGAGGTTGGAGGAGGAGGAAAAAAGAGCTGGAAAAGTGCCCCCTAAACAAAGGTATGGCAATAGGGGCTGATTGCGCGTGGGAAGGAAGGGGGGTAGGTGAGTGGCTGGGGGAGATGTCCATGTCCTCTGCTCTGATCTTCAGCTCCCAGCACCGACTGGGCAGAAGCACATGCAGAGAGGTTGGAGAAACTGCTTCAGTCTCTCTGACGTGGTGGTGCCAAAACCCACCTGGAGCACCTGGGCTTGTGGTTTGTGGATGGAGAGGCTGGAAACCCTCCTGGCAGGGTGGGGAAGGGACTGCTGAGAGCTTGAGGAGGAGCTGGGCAGGGGGAGTGTGTCTAGAAGGGGCACGGTTTGGGAGAGCTTTCTCCCCTGACACTTGCTGACTCCCTGCTCATTCACACTCACACCATGATTTCAAAGGGTGGCACCGGAGCAGAATTCAGCAGGATGCAGCAGAATTAAGTGCAGAAGAAGAGTATGTATTTGCTCTTTATCTACATCTCCCAGTGGTTTCCAGCAAAGGCTGCTGGTGGCATCTGGATGAGAGCAGTGCCCCGTGGCACTGCTGCCGCAGCATCGCCTGGCTGCACGGCAGCGTCCAAATCACCGCGTCTCTTCGTGACTCAGCTCAGGGCCTGCTGCAGAGCTAATTGTCCTGCTCCTTGTGGCATCTTTCAGGGAGCATTATTTGCAGGGTGCATGGAGCTCTCAGATGAAAAGCGTTTTGGAAGTGCTAGATAATTGCTGTTAACAGCTAAAAGCACTTTGTCTACTAAAAACCTGTCATGGTTTTATAGCCGTCTTCTCAAAACTTGAGCTTAGTGGAAACTGGCTCTTAGAAGCACAAATGACATTTTGAAGAGAAACTCTTTTCATTGCCAAACTCCTGCTATTTTCGCTTGCAGTGACCACGTAGCAAAACTTCTGTGTATTTATGTCAGAGCACTGATTGAAAGACAGGTACTTAGAGGTCTCTCCCACGTCAGGTTAAGCCAAGTTTATTTGATCTACCTTTCAGTTGATGTAATTGGATAGAGTTTATTAGTAGAGTCATGTGTAGTTGTACTAAATTCAGGAGCCTTCCCCAGAAATGTCTAGATGCAGAAATACACTTTGGAAACAACAGCCTGGGCTACATGCACGTGCAGTTAATACTCTAATAATAATTTAGTGTGTATTGTGTTATATCAATGCTGAGCAATAGCTAAAGGCCCCCCAGGGAGCAAGAGGATGGGGACAGACTCTTGTCAGTGGTGCCCAGCGACAGGACAAGGGGCAAAGGGCACAAACTGGAACCCAGGAGGTTCCATCTGAACAGGAGGAGAAGCCTCTTTGCTATGAGGGTGGCAGAGCCTGGCCCAGGCTGCCCAGAGAGGTTGTGGAGTCTCCTTCTCTGCAGAGATTTCAAACCCACCTGAACAATGTGATCCTGGACCCCCTGCTCTGGGTGACCCTGCTGGAGCAGGGGGCTTGGATGAGATGATCTCCAGAGGTCCCTTCCAACCGCCACCACGCTGGGATTCTGGGATTGTAAGCATTGGTTTTGTCAGAACCCTATGGCATCGTGGTGAATGCCGTGCAGACCGGTGGGAGGACAGGCTGTGTCCCAGTGCTGGGCTGCTCTGCTTATGTTGCGTCTCCGTGAGGTCTGGCTCTTCTCCCAGTGATGCCAGGATCCCCTAGACCTGCCCCATGCATGGAAAGCCAGGGAGCCATGTTCACCAACAGGGAACTGCTCATGAAAAACAGACGTGCCTGGGTCCAGCAGCGGGCACAAATGGACACAACGGTCCCCAGGGAGCCAAAGATTTCTGGGTGTCGAAATCTCTGTGCTGGATTTGGACAGGATGGGGTGCTCCAGCCGAAGCACGCCTGAGCTAGCAGCTTGGAGAGAGCTCCTGCTATGGGTTAGCACAGGAGCCTGCCTGAAAACAGACCCCTCAGCTCTTCGGAGAGCAAAGCTGAAGTGGAGAGGGAGGTCACATGGAAACACTGTTTCTTTCAGTCGGGAGCTTTAAAGAGCTCTGGGAAATTGGAGCCAGTGTGCCAGGTTTGTTGGCAGCCTTCTGGAAGCGTAGTGCTGGTGGCAGGAGAGGTGGAGGTGAGCCTGGAGGTGTCCTTGAGCTGGCTGTGGGAGGAGAGTGCACCGTGCCAGCTCTGTACGGCCAGGCTGACCTTGCTGGCACAGTTACCCAGCTCACCAGCCGCTCTCCTCCGGCACAGCCCTCACCAGCAGTGCCCTTCCCTAGCTACCTGCCCACTGCCCTGGCTGGGGGTTCCAGCAGCCCCACTCCCACCCCAGCACTGCCTCTCTAGAAGTACAGGAGACGTCTGCAGTGCCTGCGTGGGGAATCATATTCTTCCAGAAATCACACTTCTATTACAGAAAAAGCCTTTTTTTCTCCCTCTTCCACAGCATTTGTAGGGACACTGATCTCTGAGACAGCTACCTGGCTGCTGCTAGCAAGCAATGCAGGACCAAGCATCCAGTACTCAGTGACCTGCAGATCCAGTGTGCCCAGCATTGGCATCCCAGCGACTGTCAGGTTTCTTCCATGAACAGCCAGGTTTTGAGCCATTTTCTGTAGCTCAGTGTCACAGTTCACAGCTGTTCACAGCTGGATGAAGTAATTAGTCCCAGCTCTTCACTGAAAAGACTTTTGCAAGCAGCAAGATCATGGCCATGATCTCAGTTTGCAATTAATTGGGTTGGGCCAGGCCTGAAAGAGGAGCAGAGCTGGCATCTGGGACACCTCTCGAAATGGGTGCATCTCAGGTTTCACAAAGCTCTCCAGCCCCAGGGCTGAGTTGGAGCAAGCTGGGTGCCTCACCTCTGCATCACCGTGAGCTTGTCTTGGTGCTGTAGCCCAGACGTAGTTTCCCTGTCACGGCACCGCTGGGTTATGCAGCTGAGAAATGGGGACTGAAACGCAGACACAGGCACTCCGATGAGCTCTGCCCTTTCCTTATGGAGCCACGTTTTGTGCCTGTGACAACTGCAGCAAAGGGAGGTGATTCCAGCAGGGGCAGGCTGGTGTTAGCTGGCTGTGTTGCTGGGTCATGCAGCCACCCCGGAGATGGGTGCAGGTGGAAGCTTTAATGAGGCAGGGCTTTAATGAGGGCGGTCGGGTGGCCTGGATGGGTAAGCTGTGGTCTCGGGAGATCTCTGGGCGATGACAGAAGTGGAGCTGGTTGCGTTGTCTCGTTCTCCTGAGAGGAGCTCTTGGAAAATTCCCTTGTCAGTGATTGCTGTATTCATCAGCTCTGCTTCAGCCCGCTGGAGATGGGTGGCTGTGCTTGGGTTGGGTGTGGATTCTGCTCCCGGCCGGCCGGTCCTGTTGCTCAGCCTTGTTTGGCCCCGGGAGCTTGGAGGCACCGCAGCCACCTGTCCCTGCTGTGACTTATGGCAATTGCCAGGGCATTCAAAGCCACAGGGGTTGTTTTTAACTCCAGCTCTGTAAGCAGTGCCCAGTGCTTTTGGGCATCATTTTGGGCATGTTGAGTGGGGGTCAGTCTCTTCTCCCAAGGAACAAGGGATAGGACAAAAGGAAATTGCCTCTAGTTGCTCCAGGGGAGGTTCAGGTTGGACATGAGGATCAATTTTATCTCCACAGGGGTTGTCAAGGGCCGACCCAGGCTGCCCAGAGCAGTGGTGGAGTCCCCTTCCTTGGAGGGGTTTCAGAGCTGTGGAGATGTGATGCTGAGGGACATGGTTTAGTGGTGTCCTGGCAGTGCTGGGTTAACGGTTGGACTTGATGATCTTAAAGGTTGGACTTGATGATCTTGAAAAACAAATCTGTGATTCTGTCATTTTGGGCATCACTTTCAGGGCTCATCTCTGCTTTGGAAAGAAGTGGGCACTGGTGCCAGGCTGAGCACGTTCAGAAATGGCTTTTCAGGGATGAACTGGACAGCAGGAAGAAGAGGAAGGCTCTGAGCCACCAGCATGGTCCCCTCACAGCATAGCTCAGGGGTGTTCTCTGCACGTCCCTGGGCGAAGGAGCAGAGCAGCCCCGGGGGGACGGGCCTGGCTGCCCACGCAGGGCCCGTGGCTGTGTCCCCAGGCACACAGCAGCTCTCTCTTAGTCATGACTTGTTTCTAGCAGGATTAAGAGCAGCTTAGGGACTTTGAGGTTTTCCAAACCCCTTCAATTAACTTCTGTCTCACAAGGTTCATAGAATTTGCCTAAATTTATGACCCATTTTTCCTTTAAATGCCTCATTTTTTTTCTTCCAAGGATGACTCAATTCCTTAATGTTTTTCTAGCTAAAGGGCATCCTGTGCTTTGATACGAGGGTGGCAGAGGCTCCGAGAGCTCTGCTGGCACCAGGAGCCAACCCTTGCCTCTCAGGATGCTGCATCTTCTCCAAAGGTCTCCTGGGCAGAGCAGGCACCAGGAAGGTTGGTCTGTTGCACTTCAGACCTCTGATGCCTTTAGAAAGAGGGGAAGAGATTGTCTTGGTTTGCAATGCCACTGTTTACGTGGGCATGCTATTAAAAGGTGCTCTGCCCGCGAGCCAGTGTTTAAAGGTTAGGGCCAGAGTCGTTTCCAGAACTGCGATGACCTCATGTGCTTGGCAGATCCTGGCTTTTTTATAGCAGCTTTCCAGTCGTGTAAATACAAAATCATCTTTTTTATCCAGTGTACTTTTCAAATATTTTTTTAAAGCTGCCAAATTTGGTTTATGTGACTTTGAAAGAGAAGGCTGCCTCTGGCATAGACCACACATGCCCAGGTGCCAGTTTGTGTAGGCTGCCCCAGTGTTTGTGCAGCATTTACGGCACCCGAGATGAAAGGCTCTCCAGAAGGGCAAAGTACCCTCAGTTTTATTATTGCTACTTTTATCTGCCTCTGAAAATGGTATTAGGACTGGGGTGACTCTTTTGGTCTAGTGGTGGCACCACGCAGCGTAACCCCAGGGTGTGGGCCAGGAGCAGAGACCGGAGCAACATCCTGAGAGTCAGGAAAACACAGGAGATTTAAAGTCACTGAGGTTTTGGGGATGGTGGCTGCCTTGCCACTCTGCGTGGACAGGATGGGCAGCAAAGCCTTCAGGGCATATCCCCCTGGGAGCTCCATCCGCTCCGACCTCCACCGACGCCGGGAGAGGCGCCCAGGGGAGCTGCAGGGAGCAGGAGCAGTGCTGTCTGCACGGCCACGCAGATGTAGGTCAGTGGAAAGCCAGGCTGAGCTATTTTGGCCACGGCAGCAATAATCCCGAGTAGTCTGAGCAGTGTTTGTGGTCCTGTCCCCGAGCGTGCGCCCAGCCCTGCGTGCTCAGTGCACACCGGGAGGGTGCTGATGGTGCCCAGGGTTTGCTGCTGTGGGGCTGGGGTGCTCTCTTTGCCCAGAGCTTCCTGATTGCTCCCCAAGCCAGTGGTACTGTGGGAAAGGCCATCCCAAGCCCAGGGATGGCTTTCTTCAGCACAAAGAGGTCTAGAACCTGCAACCTCCTTGTAGAATCATAGAATTGTTTTGTTTGGAAGACTTGTGAGATCATCAAGTCCAACCATTAACCCAGCACTGCCAGGGCACCACTAAACCCTGTCCCTCAGCACCACATCTCCACAGCTTGGAAACCCCTCCAGGGATGAGGACTCCACCACTGCCCTCTACAGCCCAAGCTAGGCCTTGACAACCCCTGTGGGGAAGAAATTCATCCTCTTGTCTGACCTGTACCTCCCCTGGTGCGACTTCAGGTCATTTCCTCTTGCCCTGTCACTTGTTTCCTGGGAGAAGAGACCGACCCCACCTGGCTCCAACCTCCTGTCAGGGAGTTATGGGGAGTGCGAAGGTCTCCCCTGAGCCTCCTTTTCTCCAGTCTGAACAATCGCAGGTCCCTCAGCTGCTCCTCACCAGACTTGTGCTCTAGACCCTTCCCCAGCTCTGTTGCCCTTCTGTGGAGATGGTCCAGTTCCTCAATGTCTTTCCTGGAATGAGGGGCCCAAAATTGAACCCAGGATTCAGGGGGCAGTCTCACCAGTGCCTAGTTCAGCAGGACGATCCCTCCCTTGGGAGTCCTGCTGGCCACACTGGTGCTGATACAAGCCAGGATGCTGGTGGATGCTTGTTGTAGCTGCAGTCTGGCCCCATACAGTCTCTCCAAGTGCTGTTCACTCCTTCACTGCCTTCAGCATGTGCCAAGAGAGCTGGTGGTCAGAGCAAAGGGTGCTTCTGAGGGCCCTGGATGTTAGTTAATTTACCACCTCCACCCAGGCTCTGCAGGTAGGGGCTGTTGGGCCTGCCCACGCTGCCAGGTGGGTTGATACTCAGCAGGTCACTTCTATTTTTGCATGTCAGGTTGAAGCCCCAGAAGAGACCAGGCAGTGGTGCATCCCAGCCATGTGAGAACATCGTGGTCGCTTACTACTTCTGCGGAGAGCCGATCCCTTACCGCACCCTCGTCAAAGGGCGCGTGGTCACGCTGGGACAGTTCAAGGAGCTGCTCACCAAGAAAGGGAACTACAGGTAAGAGCCATCTCCACGTGTGGTATGGTGCCAGCAGACTGTCACAGCACCTGGCAGATGCTGCTGACAGGACACAGCGGTGTTGCCCCCACCAAGGCAAGGGAGTGTGGTGGAGGTAGGGTCAGGGGCTCTTGGAGGTGCTGGCAGCCTTCCAGCAGGAGGAATGCTCCAGCCAGGCAGGCTGCAGTGAGGATGTGGCAGTAGAGACAATGCTGTTGAACGGGCACGTTACAGGAACAAGGCAGATTGGGTTTTGTACCAGAAATGTCTTGTGTCATGGTTTGCACCTTCAACGGAAGCTGCTGACCTGCACTGTGGGGCCCTGTGAGGTCCTGGACTGGTGAAGATCAGCGTCAGCTGGTGCTCAGTGATGCTGTGAGGAACCCTCCAGTTTCCAGAGCTGTTTTGGCTCCTTCCAAACTTTGATCCAGTGACGACAGGGAGGTTGGGTCCTGCAGAAGTCCCAGAGTAGCCAGGCATGGGGTGTGCAGCTCTCCCAAGTCCCCTTTCCAAGTAGGAGCTGCCATGAAAAAGCCTGCCCTAGAAACACTCCACCAACATGGGTGCCTCCAGCCACTACTTTTGGGAGACTACTGAATGGGCTTGGCTTCAGGACTGGAGCTCCTGAATGTTCCAGCACAGTTCCTCACCACTCTTTTTTTGTCCACTGGGTGCGGGTAGGGGAAAAAGTTTGGCCGCAGTTGCCTCCGTGCCTCAGGGAGCTGCCCCTTATGCAGCGTGAGCTCAGGGGCTCAGAAGGGCTGTACCCAGGTTTGGGGACCATGGTGCCTCTGTGACCATTCACCTGCTTTTTTCTTTCCTCTCTGCTCCCATGTTTCTGTTTTTCTCAGGTATTACTTTAAGAAAGTGAGTGACGAGTTCGACTGTGGCGTGGTCTTTGAGGAAGTGCGGGAGGATGACACCATCCTGCCCATCTTCGAAGAGAAGATTGTCGGGAAGGTGGAAAAGATCGACTAAGTTCTAGGGTTGCCAAGATGTGAGGACAGGACTGTGAAAGACTCTGGGACTGGAGGAGAGGGCCTGGGGCAGATGCTGGCGGTGCTGCTGCTGCAGGTGCCGGGCAAGCCCAGGGTGGAGGGCGGTAGCCGGCTCCGGCACGGACCTGGGCAAGCTCCGGCTCGCCGTGGACATCGTGTCACCTCACGGACCTGCCAGTGGGAGCCTGGGCTCCCCTCTCCATACTGAATATAAGTGTAATGTAGCATTGTACAGTGCATTAGAAAGTGTAATATGACCTTGTTTACTAAAGCTGCATATTTTTGATATATTGTAATAAAAGGAAAATATTTCCAATGTCACAGTGCTCTTATGTAAATGTAAAATATACAGGTACTGCAGAACTCGCCCAAAGTGTACAGCCATCCCTCAGACTCCGGCTGCTCCTCGCTTGCGCGGCCCCCTGCCCTGGCCCTGCGGCATGGATGGCTTCGCAGCGGTGCTGGGGCAGAGCTGCTCTCCCCTGGCCGGCACGGAAGGGGCAGCCCCGCTCTGGAGGGGTTGTGCTCCCAGCCCACCCCCAAACATTACTGAGCCATTCAGAACGAGTCGGTCTCTCTCTTCCCCAGCAGTCTCAGCTGCTGGACATGGTAGGATGACGGTTTTTCCTCCTGAGCTTTCTTGCGACCGAGTAAATCCCCAAGGGGTAGATGGGTGGTGCGAGCTCTCGGGGCTGGGGGCATTGGAGCAGGCTGGGTGCTGGCATCCCACAGCCTCTGCGCTCCTCCCTCCCCACCTTGAGCCCCTGGAGAAGGGCTCGCTTCCCAGGAGGGTGCTGCAGTTCCTCAGAGGGCTGGCACCCGTGTGCCTGGTGCAGATGTGCCCAGGCCCCTGGTGCCAAGCTCCAGCTTTGGTCGAGGGGACTCTTGAGGAGAAACGTAATAGGGGAGAAAACTCATTAGACACTAAAGCTGGAGATAAAAAATTGTCTTTATATGAGTCCTGTGTCTTTTGTCGGCTTCTTTGTCTCAGGGGAGGCAGGATGCGGGCACTGCAGCGCGCTGCAAGAGCAAGGGGGGTTCTTGATGCCAGTTTATGGGGCTCACGTAGGGCCAGGTCACTCAGCAGGGCAACCGGCACCTTGGGAAGCCTCCTGGGCTTACTCGGATGCAAGAAAGCTGGGGGCTGCACCGGTGCACCCACCACCCTGCCCTCAGCTCTGCCCATCCCCGAGTCCAGACCCTGCCCTGCTTCAGTGTGGCACTGACTCCAGAGACCACCCCTTGCCCACCTACAGAAACGGGCATCCCCCAAAGCCGGGGGGGGTTCCACACCAGTCCATGCCCTGCCCGGTGCTGCTCTGGGTGCATTGGAGCTGCCAGAGCCACCATGGCACTAGCTGGGATGGGACTCAGCCTGTTGTACACGTCACCGAGTGCCTTCAGAACACGGTTCTCTGACTTGCCTACACGCTACATGAAGTCCAGCAAAATCCACTATGGTTTGCACCCCGGGAACAGCGTTATGAGCGTTTTTCCTCCCTGGTTTGTTTTTTTTTCCAAGTTCTGCTGGTGTTGTGTCTGGTGAGGTTGTTACCATGCCTGGGATTTATTTCCCTCTCCCCCCTTTTTTTTCTCAGGGGGACCCCTGTAAATATGTACAGCGGCCGCGCAGCCCCGGCAATGTCTCCTCTGCATTCTCATGTGCTGACTTGTACAATGATCTTTTCAAAGGTACTTGGATAAAAATGAAATAAAACCCCACATCCCACTGCCTGCTGCTTTCTTCCTTCCCCGCGGAGCTGGCACTCGGGCCCTCAGCAGCCGGCTGGGGCAGATCAGGTGAAGGGCTGGGCATGTGGCAGGAGCAGGGCAGCTGTAGGGTTCCTAGAGGGGCGGCCGGGCAGGTCCCAGACCCAGGGGACCAATGCGTTGCCCCTGGAGGAATCACCTGGGGTCTTGGAGCAGCAGGCCCAGGGGAGAAGGGACAGTGCCTGGGTTGGGAGAGGGTGCTGGAGGGTCCCAGAGGCTGCGAGCCAGGCTTAAGAGGAGGATGTAGAGCTCCATGTTGCACTATTCTTGCCTTCCCCAGCTGTGATAACCAGCCAGCAGTCGAGGTTCTTCTACCTCTCTACTCTGCCCTAGTGAGGCCGTATCTGGAGTGTTATGTCCAGCTCTGGGCTCCCCACTTCAAGACAGACAAGGACCCACTGGAGACAGTCCAGCAGTAGCTGTGAAGATGCTGAAGGGCCTGGAGCATCTCTGTGCTGAGGAAAGGCCGAGAGCCCTGGGGCTGTTCAGCTGGAGAAGAGCAGCCTGAGAGGGGATCTGATCAATGCTGATCAAAAGCTAAAGGGGCGCTGGGGGGGCAAGAGCATGGGGAGAGACTCTTGTTAGTGGTGCCCAGTGACAGGACAAGGAGAAATGGGCACAAATTGGAACCCAGGAGGAGAAACTCCTTTGCTGTGAGGGTGGCAGAGCCTGGCCCAGGCTGCTCAGAGAGGTTGTGGAGTCTCCTTCTCTGGGGAGATTCCAAACCTGCCTGAACAATGCAATGTTGGGCCCCCTGCTCTGGGTCACCCTGCTGGAGCAGGGGGGGTTGGATCAGATGATCTCCAGAGGTCCCTGCCAAATGCCACCATGCTGGGATTCTGGAATTCCTGGGGTTCCCCTGGCACTGGGACTAAATTGTGGAGCCCAGGCCTGTGGTGGGAGGTTTCCCTTGGGCCACGAAGGAGAGACCGTGGCTGGTCCCCCCGTCACCTTCAGGCAGCCCGGCACAAAGGCCAGCGTGGATACTGCTGGACTCCCCCCAGCGCCATGTCTTCTGCCTTGTCCACCTCATGTCATCACCAGGGCTGCTGGCTAAGGCACCCCTGGGGAGCAGAGGGCCGCTTGCAGCACCCCCTCCATGAGAGTCCAGGGCCAAGCTGCCCTGTTGTTTTGGGGGGCTCTGCCCACTGTCAGCCCTGCCGTGTCCCCAGGATATGTGGGTGCTCCCCAGAACGCGCTCCCTGCCCCATTGTGAAGCCGCAGACACGGACCAGAGCCCACGTTGTTTCCAGGCCATTTATAGCACACACCAGAGCGGAACCGGCTCACAGCTCATCCCGGGACTCATCCGTCCCGAGCGGACTCGGCTCCTCCCTGCCCGTGCTGTTCTCGGGAGTCTTGGGCACCTGGAGAAGGCAGCGGTGAGGCACGGACAGACAAACAAGCCCTGTCTGTCCCCATGCCCATCCCTCAGGATCTGACCCCCTGCCCAGCAGAGGCTGGGGGCTGCCCTGGGCTGCGGGGGTTCCCTGGACCTCACGGGGGTGGACTTACTGCAGGTGGCTCCTCAGGCAGCACGCCCCCATTTTCCAGGAACTTGGAGAAGGTCTCCACGTCTCGGGCACTCTTGTACTCAACCATCTGGAGCCATGGGATGGAAGGAAGATGAGGGGTGACCAGGTCCCCTGGGTACTGTCAGAGTCAGGGTGACCCCATGAGTGGCCCCACCAACCTTCCTGCCCGGCCCCGCGGGGAAGTAGTGCAAGGTGGGGAAGCCACTGATGGTGATGTTCTCGAGCTCATTGGCTGTGGAGTCCATCTCAGCGATGACAATGCTCTCGTGGTCTTTGTAGCGCTCTCCCAGCTCCTCCCAGGCAGCTGCCATTGCCTGGCAGTGGGAGCACCATGGTGCATCTGTGGGACAGGCACCATGCCGGGGGATGAGCCAGGGAACTGGGGGTCTGCCAGGGTCAGGGTGCAGCGTCCCCCAGCAGAGGGGTTGGTGACAGGGTTGGGGGCTGTGTTGTCAGGGGGGCTGAGCCCCATGAAAGAGCTTGGGGGGGCCAGGGGCAGCCCCAGCACTTACAGAACTTGACAAAGACATTCTTGGTCTCATCGAACGCCACCTGCTCGAAGGTCTTCCCCACCAGGACTTTAACAGGCCGCGTGTCCCAGTCCTCGGGGGGCTCCGCACTCATCAGGTGGGGCTGCAGGGACAGCCAGGACGGCCACAGCCCAGACTGAGCATTGCCAGTGCCCCATAGGGCACAGTGTGGGCCAGGGCAGGGGGCCCCAGTGAGCAGCCAGTGGTGCTCCTGTGTTGTCTTTTGGACAACCTCTTCCCCTCTGCCGCCATCCCAGCTCTGTGTGTCCCCACACTGTCTCCTGCCTATTTTCCCATAACAACTCCCAAAAATCCTGAGGCCTGGCAGCACAAGCATCAGGGAGCAGATGACTGGTGTTCACTGCAGAACTGCCACCATTAGGCTTCAGAGTTAACAGCCCACTGCTCACCACAGTGAGGCATCCTTGGTGCTCACCAGCACAGTGCCACATCTCTCACCTTCACCTTGCCATCCAGCACCGCCTGGATGAAGGTGCTTATGTCCACGTCTGAGAAGGAGTCCTGGTCCATCCGGTACTTGCGGTTGTTCTCCATCTTGACTAAGCACAGGGTGGGGGCATCAGCAGGCGTCATGCCAAAGAAGGGCAAGACATCAGCGCCATGCCCAGTCACATCCACCACCACGAAGAGCACCTGGGCAGGGGAAAGGAGACATTGAGCCTAGGGTCACCCCCTCATGTCTCTGCCATGCGACATCCTCACCTCACCCCGGAAGGTGCCAGCGGCTGCCCGGAAGCCATCCTGCAATGCCAGCTGTGCCGACGATGACTTATTGAGGAAGAGTATCATGTGGTGGGGGATCTTGGCACTGAAGATCTGGCTGCTAGTCTGAGGAGGAGAACGATGAGGGCAGAGGGGCCATGACCCTCAGGGGACAGGGACAGGGATGGTTCATACCTCATTGGTGAACTCCATCACCAGCTTCAGGCTGTGGACACGGAGCAGATGGGTGAGCTTGGCCACCTCCAGCCCCTGCGCCAGGTCCACAGGGAAGTCTGTCCGTCCCTCGTCGAACTGCCACAGAGGGGGTCGGTGAGCGCTGGCTGGGAGACAGCCTGGCCCCACTACCCCCCCCTGCCACTCCCTCACCTTCTTGAAGAGGCAGACGGTGTCGGCCGACAGCCTGTACTCCTGGAAGAGCTCGGCCGCCTGGACCACGCCGAATGGCAGGTCCACCATCTCGCTGGCCACCTCGTAGAACACCTGGGCCGCCTCACCCCCTAGATCCTGCACAGCCACCCTGTGAACAGCCACGGCCAAGGCCACGGCCATGGCCCCGACCCGGCCCCTGCCCTCCCCAGCCCACCTTGAAGAAGCCGACGACCACCAAGTCCTGGGAGGTGATGAAAGCGGCGGCAGTGTCAGCGTCCTGCAGCAGCGTGGCACTGGGGCCAGCCCGACGCTGCATCCAGCGCACGATGCCCTCAGCGTCCATGCGGCCTGCCACAAGGAGCAGGGCCCCAACGTCACCTCAGACACCCCTTACCAGGCTGCCACCCCTACAGACCCGCCATGCCACCCACCTGCCATCACCCCATGCACCACGGCCACACTGTCACCTGCCCACCATCACCACGCTGCGACCCCCATCAGGATATCGCCACCCCTCTCGCCATCATCCCCTGCCACCCATCCTTGCAGCCCAGCCAGCCCCAGCACCCACCACAGCATTCCCCCCCCCCGACAGGAGCCATCACACGGTGCCGCAGCCCTACCGGTGTAGGCGAGGGGGTGGGTGCGGTTGCCATCGCGGAAGAGCTTGAGCGTGGGGTAGGAAGTGATGCCAAACTCACTGGCCAGGGCTGTCTGTGCTGTGGCGTCCACCTTGCCCAGCCACGCCGGGCTGGACTCGTTCCTCAGTGTGGTGGCCGCCTGGGCGAAGGCGGGGGCCAGCCGCTGGCAGTGCCCACACCACGGTGCGTCTGCGGGCAGGGGAAAGCGTCGGCCATAGGGATGGTCCCGGGACAGCTTTGGAGTGTCCCCGGTCCCCAGGGTGGGCTCAGCAGGTGGCCAGGGCACGTAATGGCTGCATGAGCCTGTTGGGCTCCAGCTCGCGCCCTTATCCATGTCCCCTGTGCCAGGGGCCGTGTCCCACACCCCCACCACGTGTCCCTGCTACATGTCCTCTGTCTGTGTCTCTGGCCCCATCCCCCTGCCCTGTCACATGCTGTGCCCCAGCCCCTCTGCTCCACAGCCTTGCCCCTGCCCACCCCACCATCCCTGCCTCATTCTGCACCCATGTCTATATGTCTGCTTCCCCCCGTGCCCCTGGCCTGTACCCCCTGCCCATGTTCCCTGCCCACAGCGGGGGCACTTACAGAACTCCACCAGCAGCAGCCGGTGCTCGCTCAGGGCACGAGCAAAGTTGTGTTCATGGAGCACCAGGACACCATCCTCCTCCTCCAGCTCATCTGAGAGCACTTCATCCTCTTTCTCCTCCTCCTCAGCCACCACCTGCCCATCCTTCTCCTCGCCCCCCAACACCGGACCCAGCCAGGCCAACGACAGCAGCAGCAGCCAAGCGAGCCGGGCCCCGCAGCCCCGCATGGTGCCAAAGCCGTCGCCCAGGGGGAGAGGACGCAGATAAGGGCCCCGGGGCGGGTGGTGCCGGTGCCCTGGGGCTCGTGGCCCTCCGCTACTGGCTGCCCAGCACCGCCGATAAGGCAGCGGGACCAGGTGGCCGTTTTCCAGCCGCCCATCCCCGCAGCGGGCCTGGCCCTGCCAGTGGGATGGGGACAGGGGGACAGGAGTCTGGGCAGAGGCGATGGGGGCACAGACACACCAGTAAGAGACCAGTCTGTAGAGTTTAATGGCGATGGAAGAGCACAGCCTGCGACCGGGCGGGTGGCCGGGCATGGTGCCGCCGTGGCAGGGTCCCGGTCCCGGCCTGGGCGATGGGGACGCCGTGAGGACCGGGTGAGCATCGGTATTAAAAAAAAACAAA